>JAWRVF010001495.1:0-64927 GCA_036785485.1 Physcomitrellopsis africana | reverse complement strand
ATATTAAAGATCTTTCATGTTCTTGGTATGCTTGGATATACCGACAAGCATGCAACCACGGTTTAATCCAACTCTGTCCACGCTTCCTTTTTAGCTTCCGTTCTTGCTCGTCCCACAACAAATTTCTTACTTGTGCTCTCTCTTGTCTTCCTTTCGACTGACGTATTTTTCTCAGAGCAATGTTCTCATTCTTATTAACCATAATCTTTCATCATCTATTATTGACATTGCTTTCCATCACTATTGTAACTACTTATTCAGTAGTTAATTCCTAACACTCAATACTATTGTCAATCCCCGACAGCGGCGCCAAAATGTTGTTGTCGTCCGTCTCACTTACTCTATTAATATTGCCCAAAGTAAATCTGTAAAGGGGGATTTGAACGCAGGGAAAGACTATTTGCATTGAGTTAAACTGTTAGAGTCACACAACTAACTGCCTTCTGATTACACTAAAACATCCCAATTTTGTTACACTATCTCTCTTATACTACCAATAACTTTGTTAACAATAAAATATCGTAAACAATAATCCAACTCAAGTATTCACTACCTCTCCTTCTCTCCTTCTTTATGACAACAATATGTAATACTGCGATATCTCAAAACACAGCATAATTATCCTATACTCCAAACACAGGAATACTCCAAAATTGACTAACACTCCCAATAATTCACTTCGCATAATCCAAACTCCACGGACTTCCTCTCGTGGGTCACCCTTAATTCGATGCTCAATGTAGTATAGTTTCCTCACATTCATACTCATTCTTCATAAAACATCTCCAATTCTCCACTTCCAATTTTCCACTTATATTTCTCCAGTGATATTTCAGCATATCAGTACATCCTCAATCTTTCATTATAAATCAATTCTTTCCTTCATTGCTTCATCACAAAACTACACTTTACAATATTCAGTACTTATCTAATATCCTTCTCTTAAAAATTAACAAGAGGTAGCACCAAGCTTATCCCGGCTCAGCACTATCACAGTTTGGCCCTTACTGCTATTGTTCGAATCAATTTATATTTATCCCAATCGATATTTACTGCTATACAACCGACAATAACCACTTTTTCTAACTCCCTTATCCATGCTGCCTTCTAAACTGGCCATTTATCGGCTTCCTGCCTACTCTTAATCCTACAAACTATGTATTATAAATTCTAAAATTCCTACCCATTCTACAACAAGCCTTAGCTTTTCAAAAACCAAACTTTAGAACACATTCTTTTATAATAAGTTTCACCTTCAATTTCTTCTTGACACTCCAAATATCATCTTTTAAGTTCACAACTTCAAGTCCAAGGGGTAGCAAATATCCTATTATTAAAATGGCTGCCACTGTCTTGTCCTTGATTCAAATAGTATTTGTAATATGTTTTTGGAAAGGAAACAAAAAGTCCTACCACCATCTAAAAATTCAAGTCCTAAATCTACTCTTATTAGAAGTTATATACAAACAAAACACAGCCAACTTAAGAAAAAAGAATCCATACTTCAGGAGGAAATTTTTCAAGGGCTTTGCCTCAAAAAGATGAAAGAGAGTAAGAGTGGCCATCCAAGCCCCTTTTAACCAAGATCAAGGTGGCCCAAGGATAGTAGCCACATTTCCACCTTTAAACTATAAATCTTTAATCAAGATCAAAGGCCCAAAATGATCCTAAGCCTAAGCCCGATTTTAGGATTGAATTCGCCTATGATTCAAAATAAACTATCTTTTTAGCAAAACTAATACCACCAATATATTAAAAATACAATTTTATCCTAGGATTGACTACTTATACATCCAAATCTAAGTTCAAAAGCATAATTCTAATCAATTTACTAATTACAACTTTTGACTATTATAATTTTATTAAAATATTTCAAAAAACTTTTATTACTACTTTTTAATCTAAATTTAGATAAATAATAATAATCTAAATAAATTGATAGTATTTTCTTCAACTAGATACATTTTAATATGGTAATTAAAATCACCAATTCCTAAACAATTTTGACTCACAACAATTAGAAGCCGATAATTTTTAAAAATTATTGGAATTCATAGAATTCTAATTTTTAGAATTCTATTACTTTCTAATAATAGATTAAGCTAGTATATTAAGAATTTTGCTATCTAAAAATATTAATTAGTCTAAATTTATTTTAATTATTTATTTTTGATTAATTTTGGATAAAAACAAAGAATTGAGCCATTTTGACGGCTCACATATATACAATCACATGATGCATTGTTCCTTCAAGAAAATAATGCCATTCTTCAAAAGAATCTACAATAGCAAGATGCACTTTATTTTCGATTTCATAATTAATTTTGGTAGTAGATAATTTTTGAGTAAAATGCAATAGGATGGAGTTTATTGTCTATACTCATTTGTGAAAGTACGGCCTTTAGTGCAAAATCCGAAGTATCAATTTTTATGTAGAATGCTTTTATAAAATCTGAATACATCAAAATTAGGGCCGTAATAAATATAGTGTTGAGATCTTGGAATGCCTTCTCTACTTAAGGCTGCCATTCTAACTTATTCTTATATGTTAATTAAGTAAAAAAGGTAGCATCTTGAGAATAATTTTTGATGAAGATCCAATAGAAGTTAGCAAATCAATAAAAATATTGTATATCTCTAGCAATCTTTGAAATGGCCTATTGCATAATCACGTCTATTTTCTTGGGATCCATTGTCAAACCCTCAATAGATACATTGTATTTTTAAAATTTCATTTTAGATTGATGAAATACATATTTCTCTGATTTGGCATACAAACTTGTATCTTGCGGCTGTTGTAATATCAACTTGACATGCTTCTCATGTTCTTTTAGATTTTTTGAATAGATTAAAATATCATTAAGATAGATTACTACAAACTTGTTTAGGTGCTCTCGAAAGATGTTATTCATTAAATATTGAAAGATAGCGGATATATTTGTTAGTCCGAAGGATATGACATTATATTCAAAATATCTATATCTTGTCCAAAATGCGGTCTTCCATTCATCTCCCTCCTTGATCTATATCAAATTGTATACTCTACAAAAATCTATCTTAGTATAGATCTTCGCTTAGCCAAGTTGATCCAAAAGTCTAAAAATTAATGGTAGAAGGTAATGATTCTTCATCATCATCTTATTCAATCTCTAATAATCAACACACATATATAAGGAACCATCCTTCTTCTTTACAAAAAATATAAATGCACATGCTAGAGACTTTGAATGCTTGATAAAATTCTTTGCAAGATTTTTACCAATAAAATCTTTCTATGCTAAAAGCTCATTTTGAATAAGATTATAGATTGGGCCAAAAGATGGTTGCGTTCTTTCCTAAAGATCTATAATATAGTCATATAGTCAGTGCTTTGGTAATATATCAATATTTTTCTTTTGAAAATATCTTAAAATTTGCTATATTGCTTTGAAATACTTGTCGATGAAGTTATATCTTTTTTAATTGAAGTTGCATAAATAACAAATAGGATACCTTCTTTGGCCAATTTTATAAAAATCCTTATTCCAATAAATAGTGGCTTACTAATTTGTGACTTTTTATGAATTTTTTTTGTGGGGATTTCTATTAAAAATATAATTCTTTACAACTTCCAATCTATAGATGGATTATATTTTTTCAGCCAAGACAATTCAAGAATAATAGGATTTGAAGGAGTCCTAATGATATTGAATACAATTTGGATTCTATGATCCTTGAACAACACTTCTATAGGTGTGGTTTTATGGGTGACACTATTAGAAGATAAGAATTATCCGTCTATTACCTCTACATGAATAAGTTTGGATTTCTATACTAGAATAATTTTATAAAGCTTAATGAATGTCTCATTCACAAAATAAAAGAATGCCTCCAAATCTAAAAAGGCAATTGTTTGAAGCTTTTGAGGGCTAAATTATAAAAGAATTATAAAACAACAAGCAACTTGAGCTAAAAGAGAAGAACTTGAATAGTTTTGTAATATTGGATTGTCCAACTACATGGTCCTTACTATGGTTGTATATTGTTATTTTCCTAAACAATTGCAATCTTGGTTTTGGTAAAGTGTCAATTTTGTTTCTTTGAATAATTCCTAATCTTGTAGCTTTCTTTGCCACAATATAGGCATAGACCTTCTTTCATCTGATGTTTTTTTTTTTTTTGTAGACTAAGAGATTTAAAATATATTATATCAAGTTGGATATCGTCTACTTCTAAATGTGAATTCAGAATACTTGTCAATGTAGCAAGAATATATCAAATTGTGTATTATCTTATTGAAAACCATGAGTGTTGATCTTGACAACATTAAAATAATTGATTATTATATTTAATGGCTTGGATAATGGCTTCATTGAGCAATTGTGGATCCAAAAGTGGCAATAATAAATCCTTCATATCATCTTTTAGTTCCCAATAGGATTGGTTCATTAGGGCTTTTTTATCTCAATTGATATCATACGCTTATTGCCTAAAATTGAATGCATAGACTAATATAGAGTATGCCCCTTGATACAATGTTTGGATCTTAGTTGTTGCTCAATGAGTCTTATCATGTTCTCCAAATGCTTCTGCAAATGCTTCCATAAAAACTTCAAAGTTGCTCAAAATTAATAATCTTTTTTCAAATAAGGAAGCAAACTATGATAATGCTTGTCTTGTAAGCAAGGTACCAAGCAATCCAATCCTTGATTCTTTTATTGAATAAGTATCAGGTTGTAAGACCATTATTAATGAACTTTGGTTGATAAACCTTCAGAACTTTGAATGCATATCATCATATTTCTTTAGAAGACTAATTTGAGGCTCCTTATATTCTTAAATAGATAAATTTCTTTACCATAGTATAGATAGTACTACATCCTTAAGTATAAAAGTTGGAGGTGGGTGTAGCCAAGATTGTGGTACTCTAGATGTTACATCATTACAAAGTTTTGCAACCTCTTCAATTTCTGTAGCCTTAGTAGATAATGTAATAAGAGCATTAATAATAGCATCTAATTTGAACTTGAAAGATTTGTTCATACTAATGTCTTGACTTCTAGCCATTCTAGAAAAAAAAAAAAAAAAAAAAAAAAAAATGAAAATATAAGAAGATAATATTAGTTTGAAGGAGAATAATCTGCAACCTCTAAAATGCTTTAAGACCTTCAATGAGAAGGGTGATCTATTTTCTTACAAGAAGAAGAAAGCTCCAAAATTGTAATGAAAAAAATATCAATTTAGAGGAGGGTAATCTGCAACCTCTAAAGCATCACTATACCTTTGAGTAGAGGGATAATCTACTCTCTAACAAGAATGATCCAAATCTAATATTGAAGATGAGGTTAGTCTCAAAAATTTGTCAAGGACACAACAATACAAAGCAAGAGACTTAAAATTAGAATAAGGTTTCAAATAGAAACCAACAAAAATTTGAATTAACTAGATGAATACACAAATAATATCAAAAAAGATAAGCTAGAACTCCAAGAGATGTATTGTTAAGACTAAAGAACTCTTCAACCTTGACTCTTATATATATCCTTGTTTAGGATGCTTCTTGAGTAGCTTCTATTAAACTAATTAGCTTCTCGAATAGCTTCTATAAATTGAAAAGCTTCTTGAGTTCCTTCTACTAACTTGAAAGCTTCTCGAGCTCTTCCCACTAATTAAGAAGCTTCTTAAATGACTTTCATTCATTCAAGAATCTATAGAATATTCTAGAAGATTCTATGAATCTTCAAAGTATATGTCTCTAACACCTTCTCCAACCTTGATGCCAAACTTTTAGCACCAATATCTTCTTCTTACACCATTTAATTCTTTAATAAATTCATTCATTAATAGAAAATCAAGTCTACTACTTATATCAATAATTTTCACTTCAATCCAACTAATAGATTGCTAAATATCTTAGAAATTCTCATTGACCTTCAAAACCAAATTTCCAAGACTTTGATCCACTTGAACTTCAATAACCTTTTATCAAATTGTTAGATCAAATTCAAACTTATAGCATGCATTTAGCATAGCTATGATCACATATCTATAAACGTTCATATAAAGATCTATAATCTAACTCACAAAATGCTTAAAATTATAAATCTTTTTTTTATTTCAAAAAATCTTAAGTTGTTGAAATCAACCCTAATTTTGTAAAGCTCTTACAAAGTCAATATCTATCCAAATTATTCCAAATCAATGCTCAAATAAACCTTCTCAAATTTTCCTTCATATTTAATTCTTTGATTTGCCAAAAAACTCTCCATCTACTATAAGCATACAATTTTGTGCCTAATTTTGACCTAGGTTCACAATTGGTCTTCTTCAAGTATCAACTTTTAGAATTTTGAGATTAATTTTATCAAAACCTATTTTTAATTTCTTTCTAAAGATTCTTATATCATTTATTTTTCTAATCTATTTTATTTTATCTTAATTATGGCCATATAAAGTAAGTAGAAGTCTTTTAAGATAATTTGTAAAATATTTTCATTTGAGCTCTTCTATAATATAATCATTCCTTTCTTCTTTCACCTAATGGCTATGATATTACAAAATAATGTTGCCTCTTTTGTCCTTGGTACAAAATATGATCTCCTTGATAAAGCATTAGACAATCTTTGTTACTTCTTAGGTCGATAAATTATAACAAAATTAAATTAAGATAATGACATATTCCATCGAGGTTGATAGTAATTAAAAATCTAAGCTGATATAAAGTATTTCAAATTCTTGTAATTTATATATACAATCACAAGATGCATTGTTCCTTCAAAAAAATGATGTCATTCTTAAAAAGAATCCATAATAGCAAAAAGCTCCTTATTGTTAATTTTATAATTAATTTTGATAATAAAATGCTTTTAAAAATAAAATACAATAAAACAGAATTTATTACCTATACTTATTTGTGAAAGTATGGCCCCTAATGCAAAATCCAAAGCATTGGTTTCCATATAGAATGCTTTTATAAAATTTGGATGCATTAAGATTAGATTTGTGGTGAACGTTGTCATAAAATCTTTGAATGCCTTCTCCGCTTGAGGCCCCCATTCCAACTTGTCTTTGCATATCAATTGAGTAAGAAGGGTGGCAACATGAGAATAATTTTCTATAAAGATATAATAGAAGTTAGCAAATCCAAGAAAGCATTGTACGTCTCTTACAGTCTTTAGAATGGCCTATTGCATAATCACCTCTATCTTCTTGGAATCCATTATCAAGCTCTTAGTAGATATAATAGATCCCAAAAATTCAATCTTTGGTTAATGAAATATATAATTTACTGGCTTGGCATACAAACCTATATCTCATAGTCTTTGTAATACCAACTTTACATGCTCATTGTATTCTTCTAGATTTTTCAAATAGATCAAGATATCATCAAGATAGATCACCATAAATTTATTTAGATGCTCTCAAAGAATATCATTCATTAAATGTTGAAAGATAGCTGGTGCATTTGTTAATTCAAAAGACATAATATTATATTCAAAATATCTATACTTTGTCCAAAACATAGTCTTTCATTCATCTCCCTCCTTGATCCATACTAAGTTGTATACTCTACAAAGATTTATCTTAGTATAAATCTTAGCTTGGCCAAGTTATTTTAAAAGTCCTGAGATTAACAATAGTAGATAATAATTCTTTACTATTATCTTATTCAATGTCCAATAATTAATACACATATGCAAGGAATCATCTTTTTTTTTTACAAAGAATATAAGTATATTTGTTAGAGACTTTAAATATTTGATAAAGTTCTTTACAAGATTTTCATCAATATAATCTTCCAATGCCAAAAGCTCATTTTAAGAAAGATTATAAATTGAGCCAAAAGGTGGTTGTGTTCTTTCTTGAAGATCTATGGTACAATTGTGTGGTGAGTGCTTTGATAATATATCAATATTTTTTTTTAAAATATCTTAAAATTTATTATATTGCTTTGAAATACTTGCCAATGAAGTCATATCTTTTTTAGTTGGAGTTGAATAAATAACAAATGATGTACCTTCTTTGGCCAATCTTATAAAAGTCCTTACTTTAGCATATAAAGGCTTATTAATTCATGACTTTTTATAAAGTTTTTTTATAAGGATTTCTATTGAAAATATCATTCTTTACGGCCTCCAATCTAAAGATAGATTATACTTTTCTAACCAAGAAAATTTAAGAATAATAAAATTTAAAACAGTCTTAATAATATTAAACACAATTTAGCTACTATAGTCTTTAAATGATACTTTTATACATATTATTTTATTGGTGACACTACTAGAGAATAAAGATCATCTATCTATTACACCTACATAAACAGATTTGGGTTTTTGTATTGAAATTTTTTTATGAAACTTAATAAACATCTCATCTAAAAAATAAGAAAATATCCTTGAATCCAACAAGGTAATTGCCTAAAGCTTTTAAGGGCTAAAATACAAAGAAATTATAAAACAATAAGAAAATTGAAAAAAAAGAGAAGAACCTAAATAGTTTTGTAATATTGAATTATTCAACTACATAGTCCCTAATATGACTGAACATCATTGTTTTTTTTAATAATTGTTCTCCTAATTTTGATAATGTGTCGAATTTGTTTCTTTGGACAATTGCAAACCTTGTAGCCTTCCTTGCCATAATATAGACATAAATCTTTTTTTATATAATATTTCTTCTCTTATGAACTAAGAGATTTAAAATATATCATATCAAGCTACATATCTTCTATTTTTGAATATGAATTCAAACTACTTACTAATATAGTAGGAGTGTATTGGATTGCATATTGTCTTGCTGAGGTCCATAAATATTGATCTTGATAATATTGAAATAGTGTATTATTACATTTCATATTGACTTCACCGATGGCTTTATTAAGCGATTGTAGATCCAAAAGTGATGATAATAAATCCTTTATATTGTCTCTTAATCTCCAATAGAATTGACTCATCAAGGTTTCTTCATCCCAATTGATGTTACATGCTAGTTGCTTAAAATTAGATGTATAGATTAATGTAGAACATACATCTTGTTACAATGCTTGGATCTTAGTTGTTGTCCAATGAGCCTTGTCATATTCTATAAATACTTCCATAAGAACTTCAAAGTTGCTTAAAATTAGTGATCTCTTTTCAAACAAGAAAACAAACAATAATAATGTTTGTTTTATAAGCAAGGTACCAATCAATCCAATCCTTGATTCTTTAGTCAAATAAAAATCACGTTGTAGAACTATTATCAAATAGATTTGATTAACAAATCTTTAGAATTTTGAACATGTATCATCATATTTCTTCAAAAGACTAACTCGAGGCTCCTTATATTACTAAATAGGTAGATTTTTTTAGCACAATATAGGTAATACTACCTCCTCAAGAACAGAAGTTGGAGGTGGATACAATTTAGATTGTACTACTCGTGATATTATGTCATTATGAAGTTTTGTAACAATCTCTTCAATTTTTGCAGTCTTAGTAGATAAAATAATAAGAGCACTTATAATGGCATCTTAGACTCAGAAGATTTGATCATACTAATATCTTGACCTCCAACCATTCTATAAAAAAAAAAAAAAAATTTATAAAAAGACAATATCAGTTTAGAAGAAGGTAATCCACAATCTCTAAGATACTAATATACCTTTAAGAAGAGAGATAATCTATTTTCTAACAAGAAGGATCTAACTTTAATATTGAAGATGAAAGAAGTTTCGACAAATTGTTAAGAATATAAAAATAAAAAATAAGAGACTTGAATTAAAAAAGATTTTAAGAAGAAACTGACAAGAATTTAAATTACTTAGATGAGTATACAAATAATACAAAGAATGGTGAGCTAGAACTTTAAGAGATGCATTGTTAAGACAAAAGAACTCTTGAGCCACCACTTCAATATATATTCCTATCTAGGAAGCTTCTTGAATGATTTCCATCAAACTAGAAAGCTTCTTAGATTCTTTCTACCAACTTGGAAGTTTTTTGAGCTTGTTCTACTAACTATGAAGCTT
This sequence comes from Physcomitrellopsis africana, assembly GCA_036785485.1. Classification (NCBI taxonomy): domain Eukaryota; kingdom Viridiplantae; phylum Streptophyta; class Bryopsida; order Funariales; family Funariaceae; genus Physcomitrellopsis; species Physcomitrellopsis africana. The sequence continues at coordinate 54,939 of JAWRVF010001495.1, read as the reverse complement.
CTCGAGCTACTTTCTCCAACTAAGAAGCTTTTCAACTGACTTTCACTAATTAAATTTTTTTAGAATATTCTAAAAGATTCTATAAACTTTTAAAGTATATATTCCTAACAAATATCTTCAATCACTTCTTCTTCATTATTATATCTTCCTTGAGATAATATGTCTATTATTAAATTATCTTTTTTAGTAATATATTTAAATTTTGGATTTAATAACTTGATATAAATATTCTATTTTAGTATTGCAATATTTAGTCGTGATACAATTAATTATCATTTTAAGCAATAGCAAGCAATTTGTTTCAAATACTACCATTGCACCAATCAAATAGTCTTTTTTTGCTTTCATTGCCAAAATAACTTTCCATAGTTCTCTTTTTACTTATAAATATGCATGTTGGAAAACATTCAAAATCTAAGCTCCAAATCAAACTACAAAACTATTTCTATTTATATTATTTTAATCTATAATCTATCCAATAACAATAGGATCAATATCTATGATAAGAATTATTTATCTATTATACTCGTAATCAATTTTTTTGAATTGAAATAAATAGTTCAATTATTAGTTATTGAGGTTTCAATTTACTATTATAATTTAATTTCTAATATCATAAAATTGCTTCTTTGTAATCTTTAGAATTTCTTTCAATGTAAATTCAATCTTAGCCTTAAATATATATTTCTCAAGCATCTCTTTTAAATTTGTTGCTGCTTCAATATCTAAAAATAATTTATAAGTTGCTAATTTATATTTCTTTTTTTTTCTTTTTTCTTTTTTCTTCAAAATTATTGAACCATCCTATATAGGTAATTCTTGTGGTATAGGCCATTTCTTGTGTCACAATTTTATATGTTACCAAATAATTTTGAACCAATGCTTTCATATCTCTCTTATCAAAGTTGGTTTGAAGAAGATCTCTAATGTCCTTCAATGCCACTTTTCTATTCTTTCAAAAAATTCAAATACAAGTCTAATAGTAATTGGATGGACTATTGGACAAGATGATAAAGAAGGAAGGAGGTTTGCTATAAGATTTAGAGCCAAGATTCTTACAGAAAGGCAAAAGGCTTATCCACAAGTTAAAAGAGAACTTTGGAGAGCACTCACTACTATAAAGAGTGAGAGGAATTATTTGATCGGAGCTAGAGTGGTTTTGGAGACAGATTGTTTGCCTTTACTTGGGATGGTAATCAATTGCACTACTCCAGACATTGCTATGTTGAGATGGATAGCCTATATAAAAATATTGAATCATGTTTTAATACACATTATTGATAAAAAGAACTCGGTAGCAGATATGCTGTCTAGAGCTAGATATACCTTTGAAGAGGAGATGATGGCACATGAAGATAGTGAATATCAAGAGGAGAGGAAGTACGGGTATTCATTTACTACTAGTGGAATAGATTTTGGAGATGAGATTCAAATCTTCCATGAAGATTTATATGAAAACAAGCTGAGGAATATTCAAATTTATTTAAGTACAATGAAGAGACAAGAAGGCTGGATGGATAAGACTTTCAAGGATATTAGGCACCAATCCTATACTTATTTGCTTAAAGATGGATTTTTATGAAAGAGGCCTAAAAAGGGTGATAAATTTCCATTGAGGGTGGTGGGAGACCTTGAGACCAAAAATAAAGTTTTGAAAGAATTTCATAATACACTCTAGGCAGGACATAGAGGAGTTTGGACCACTTATACCAAGATCAAGGAGAGATATTGGTGGAAGGGCTTGTACAAGGATATTGAAGATTTTGTGAGTTCATGCACAGAGTGTCAGCTACAATCTAAGATCAGGCATAGAGACGGGCTACATCCTACTTATCTACTTGCTATACATTTTCAATGGGTGATTGATTTGGTAGCTATGCCATCAAGACTTTGGAGCATGAAATATTTGGTTCTGGTAAGAGAAGAACTATCAAATTATGTTGAAGGGAGAGCATTGAGAACCAAGACTATAGAAGCAATATATAGATTTATATTAGAAGATATTTTTAGCAGATATGGAAGCATTGAAAGGATGAGAGCTGATAGAAGAGAATTGGATGCTGTTGAAATAAGAAAATTCTTTAGCAGGTATGGAATTCAACTAAAGTTGACTACTTCTTATAATTCTGAAGCCAATGGAAAGAGTGAGAGGGGTCACCCTCTTATCATTTATACATTGGTCAAGGCATGTAAAGGTAAGCCAATTCAATGGCCTAAGCTACTTCCATTTGCTTTATGGGCTGATAGGACTACTCAAAGTACTATCACTGGTTATATGTCCATAGAGTTGATGTTAGGACAAAAGCCTATGATGCCCACTGAAAAAATATATCCTACATGGACGTTTCTATCTTAGAATGACGGCATTGATAGAAAAAAATTATTAGAGCTCCAGATTGAGCAATTGAGAAGATTACTTGAAGACCTACAGATTGCATCTGAAAGGTTAAAAGAGGCAAGGTTGAAAAATAAAAAAAGGTTTGATAAGACTCATAGATTAAGACCTAGGCCTATAGAAGTTGGAGATTGGATTCTAATTTATGATAGTAATTTAAAATATCAACATAGTACCAAAAGAAAATTTACAAAAAAATGGTTTGGTCCATATGTGGTAGTCACGGTCCATGATAATGCCACATATTATTTACGCAAGCTACATGGAGCTATCATTAGAATCCCAATAGCCAGAAAGAGGATCAAGACTTTCAACAGAAGAGATGGAAAATTCACAATAGAAGACCTTGAAGAAATTTCACTTCAACACTTGGAGGAAGGACATGAAGTAGAAGAACTTATGAGTGATTTAGACCACTTTCAAGAAGATGAATAGAGATAATATGTGGCACATAGCAGAGGATGTGCAGGTTTGGAGGGGATAGATGTCGTACAGTAATTGCTTACAATCTGTAAAATCTACTCAAAATGTATAATGTGTTTATAGGTTTAGATATGTATTAGAATAATTAATAAAGTAAATTAAAGGAGGTTGGTGTAAGAAAATTTATTTTAGATTTTTACTTAGTTTGGTTATGGCTTTTAAATTATATAGAACCTAAATATTTAGTATAAAGCCTTGAAAGGCAATTGGGGTCCAAAGAAGAAGAATTAAACTACTAAAAGGCCTATTTGGAAGGATGAAGACAAAGTGAAGATGAATGAAGACAAGAGGTGAAGTTCTTCATTCCTATTGGTCAATGGTCATACCCAATAGGCTTTGAGGAGGCTGCCCGCAACAAGAACAAGGATTTCGGTGACTTTAAGGAGGCCATTCAAAAATCAAAGACTAGGGTTAGAAAGCTTGTATTCTAGGCTACAATTTTGGTATAAAGATTGAGATATTTGGAGTTTTTATGAGAGAGAAGTAGGCACTTGAAGTTAAGGTGTGCAAATTGTACCTACAGTCACACTTTTGAAGATTGGAGAAGTTAGACAAAAGCTTTTGGAGATCGAGAGATGCAGTTGGAGAGGGAGTTTTAAGATCTATATTTAATAAAGAAGAATTGTTATATTTTAAATTTTGAAGAAAGAGATATTGTGAGTCAAAGACAATAGATTGAATTCCAAGGGAGTAAATAGGCCATTTTGTTCATAGTGATGGGTTTTGCCATATCTTGAGTTTTTGGACGAATTTTTATCTAAAATTTCCATAAAAGTGAATCTTTGTACTAAGAAGCTATATATCAAAGTTTCATAGCATTTGGACATTGGGTTTGTGAAATATGAAGAATTTAGTACACAGGTGTTTGTAAACAAGGGTTTGAAACTATTGCTAGGATTTTTACGATATCTAAGGATCGATAATCAACCAACGGTTGAAACTTGTTGTGCTAGTTGTGAAGAATACATTAATACTTCATGTGAAATTTTAGTAGATTTGAATAGTTAGATTAAGAGTAATAGGTTGATGAAGTTTTTAAAAAATTCCCCTTCTACAAGTGAATGAGGATTTAGAGTATTTTGTTATAGTTTGAGTGTTTTTGTGGAATAAAACTTATGTATTGGATGTAATAGCCCTAAAATAAAGACTTTTATAAACTTTTGAGGATTTTATTATTTTGGATCTTGGTTGAGTATTTAGTTGCAGCCAGAAGCCTAGCACTTTCTTGAGGCAAATTCTCTCTACTACGACACTGTGTGGCTAGATAATCCAATATTACAAAACTATTCAAGTTCCTCTCTTTCTACTGAACTTGCTCATTATTTTACAATTCTTTTGTATTTTGGCTTTTAAAAACTTCAGATGATCATCTTGTTGGATTTAAGGGAGTCTATTTTTTTTATAATTGAGACATTTATTAAGCTTCATGAAATTTTTCTAATACAAAAATTCAAACCTATTCATGTAGAGATAATAGATAGACAACTTTTATCCTTTGGTAGTATCTTCTATAAAACCACACCTATGGAAGTGTTGTTAAATGTTCATAGAAGCCAAATTATTTTTAATATTATTAAGACTCCTTCAAATTCTATTATTCTTGGATTGTCTTAGTTGGAAAAGCATAATCCATCTATAGATTAGAAGTCACAAAGAATAACATTTTTTATAGAAATCCTTGCAAATTTTTTTTATAAAAAGCCACAAATTGGTAAGCCTTTATTTGTTAGAATAAGGACTTTTATAAGATCGGCTAAAAAAGATACTTCATTTTTTATTTATGCAACTCCAATTAAAGAAGATATAATTTCATCGACAAGTATTTCAAAGTAATATAGAAAATTTCAAGATATTTTTTAGAAGAAGAATGCTGATACATTATCAGAGCACCAACCATATAATTGTGCTATAGATCTTCAGGAAGGAATGCAACCACCTTTTGGTCCAATCTATAATCTTTTTTAAAATGAACTTTTGATATTAAAGGATTATATTGATGAAAACCTTACAAAGAACATCATTAGGCATTCAAAGTCTCTAGCAAGTGCATTTGTATTTTTTGTGAAGAAGAAGGATGGTTTTTTACATACATGCATTGATTATCAAGGATTGAATAAGAAAATGATAAAAAATCATTACCTGCTACCATTAATCTTAGAACTTTTGGAACAACTTAGCCAAGCTAAGATCTATACTAAGATAGATTTTTGTGGAGTATACAATCTAATACAAATCAAAGAGAGAGATGAATAGAAGACCATATTTTGGATAAGATATAGACGTTTTGAATATAATGTCATGCCCTTTGGACTAACAAATGTATCCGCTATCTTTCAGCATTTAATAAATGACATCTTTTGAGAGCATGTGAATAAGTTTGTTGTGATTTATTTTGATGACATCTTGATTTACTCAAAAAATCTAGAAGAACACGAGAGGCATATCAAGTTGGTATTACAAAATTTGTGAGATGTAGGTTTGTATGCCAAACTAGAGAAATGTATATTTTATCAATCAAAGATAGAATTTTTGAAATACATTGTATTTACTAAGGATTTGATGATAGATCCCAAAAAGATAGAGGCGATTATACAATGGGCCATTGAGAAGACTGTCAGAGATGTATAATATTTTCTTGTATTTGCTAACTTCTATTAGATTTTTATAAAAAATTACTTTCAAGTTGTCACCCCTCTTATTCAATTAACTTGTAAGGATAATTTAGAATAGAGGCCTCAAGCAAAAAAAGCATTGTAAGATCTCAAGACTATCAAGGATACAAAAATACAAAGCAAGAGACTTGAATCAGAACAAGGTTTCAAGAAGAAACCAATAAAAACTTGAATTAAATAGACGAGTGTATAAACAACATCAAAAAAGGTGAGCTAGAATTCCAAGAGATGTGTTGTCAAGTCTGAAGAACTCTTTAGCTTCAATTCTTATATATACTTCTCTCTTAGATGCTTTCTAAATGACTCCCATCAAACTAAGAAGCTTCTCGAGCAGCTTCTACCAACTGAAAAGCTTCTTAAGCTCCTTCTACTAACTACGAAACTTTTCAACCAACTTTCATCAATTAGGAAGCTTCTTAACTGACTTTCACTAACTCAAGAAGTTTCTAGAATATTCTAGAAGGTTTTGTAAACCTCCAAAGTGTATGTTCCTAATATCACCTCCTTTTCTAGCGACGAGTTCCAAGAAGAGCTTGATCTTACTACATATGTAAAGAATTGAGAATACACTGTATTACTGAAGCTATGTATTCTATTTTCCATTCTTGGACAATGGATTCTACTAGACCTTAAAGAAATTACGTATAGTCTTGAGCTAATACCTCTATTATTGAAATATCTCATCCAAAGATCTAATCTTTATTGTGACCTTTAAAACATCATCCAAATAAGATTTCAGGGCTAAAAAGATTTACCTTTCCAAGCTCAAACAATATTATTAAAGCTTGAGCATTGTAATCAAGGCTTACATAGTTGGAACTTATTCTTAATAGCTCGAACTGAGGTCATATTTGGAGCTGAAATATATTATCTTCACTTTGTTTAATTGAAGGCTATGAAAATTACACTAGTTTGTTTGAAGCTTGCATAGCAAATAAATTTTTTGAGACTTATTTTTTCAATACTTAAAGGTTTGACTTAATGATTAACTTGCTTCTATTCCTCTATTCTATCTTGGAACAGATGACTATATACTGATGAAGGCTTTAATTTAACTGTTCCTTTCTTTTGAATATTTCTTAAATCCAATCTTGACTAAGAAATTATCATTGAATACGTTAAGGTTTGTAGAGATAGACTTGATGAAATTCCTATATCTTTTGAAATACATTGACAAGATTTTTGGCTGGTTCTTATGTACGCTCATTAATATCATAGTCCTACTAATGAATAAGATATTTTAATTTATTCTATTTTTGCCATGAATCAAGTATCTTTTCAACCTTGTATTCTTCATGGTCTTTGATTTTGATATTAGGTGGCGATTGTTGTATTCTTCCTGGAATATGTGATTTTTTATAAGGTTCTAAAAGAGAAATATGAAAAATTAAATATACCTTCATGGCAAATAGTAATTTTAAGCAATATATCAATGAATTGATTTGCTTCTGGATAGAAAATGGTCTCAATCTTTGATTGTCTAATTTATCACATAATTGTTTGATCTTGATGTTTTATCAAAGAAGCCATATCTTATTTTTAATATAAAAAGCAAGTGGTTGATTCCTAAATTTATCTACAGATACCTTGTAAGCATCTTAAATTGCTTGTAATTAAAGCTTTAAGATTATTTGGTGTTATAATAGATGCTTTACAAATCCTTCAGCCACTAGATTGTTGTTCTTTGTCATATTCCATAGATCAAGCTTCGGATGATATCCATAGTTAAAATAAAATGGTATTTGCTTAATTGAGATATGAACAATATTATTATATGTAAACTTTACTAATAGTAGATACAAGATCTAATCATCTTGTTGATAAGTAATATTGCATCATAAATACTACTCTAAAATTTGCTTAATTTGTTATATTTAGCCATTAGTTTGAGAAAAGAAAGCCAAAAAAAGTTTAATATTCACCTTCAATATTTTAAAAAAATATTTTTAGAATTTAGATATGAATTGGGATCCTCAATTGGATACAATATCATTTAATAGGCCATGATATCAATATATATTGTCAAGAAAGAGCCTTGCCACTTCTTCACTAAACACAATCTTTTTATAAGGAATGAAATGAGCCATTTTTGTAAGTTGATAACTTACTACAAAAATATTGTCTAATGAATTAGATGGTAGTAGATCTATGATGAAATCCATTGAGATAATTAACCATGACCGTCTTGGAATAGGCAAGGATTATAAGAGTCCATAAGAGCAATGTCAAGGATTTTTGGACCTTGAACAAATATTGTAAGAAAGTACAAAGTCTTTCACTACCTTCTATATTTGAGGCCATTTGTGTTGGTCTTTTTTTAATATACAAATGTTCTTCAAAATATAGAAGATCTTTCTCAAATTTGAACTTATCAGTATTTTCTTTTAAGCAATGCTTGACATCAAGGGCCAAAGCATCATTAGTGGTTGCAACATGCACCTCATTGAGGAAACTAGAATTGATAAGTGTTGATGTAATAGTGATACAAAGATGAAATTGCTCCGGTTTCAACAAAGTTGTATATTGTTGATGAAATGTTGCCTCTCATATCTTTGGTATAAGATATGATCTCTTCAATAAAGCATCAAATAATCTTTGTTGCTTCTTAGGTCGATAAGTGATAATAAAGTTAAATCGAGATAGCGACATATTCCATCAAGCTTAGCAACGATTAAAAATCCGAGCTGACATAAAATATTCTAAATTCTTGAGATCTGTATATACAATCATAGGATATATTGCTCCTTCAAAAAAATGATGCTATTTTTGAAAAGAATCAATAATAATAAAAAGTTCTTTATTGTAGATTTCATAATTAATTTTGATAGTAGAAATTTTTTAAGAATAAAATACAATAGGATAGAATTTATTGTCTATATCTATTTGTGAAAATATGGCCCTTAGTACAAAATCTGAAGTATTAGTTTTTATATAAAATATCTTTGTAATGTCTAGATGCATCAATATTAGACTTGTAATAAATAACATTTTGAGGTCTTAGAATGCCTTCTTTGCTTGAGGCCCCCATTCTAACTTATCCTTATATGTCAATCAAGTAAAATAGGAGGCAACTTGAGAGTAATTTTTTATGAAGATCCAATAGAAATTAGCAAATTTAAGAAATCATTATACATCTCTCACATTCTTGGGAATGGTCCATTGCATAATTGCCTCTATCTTCTTAGGATCCATTATTATATTCTCAATAGATACAATGTATCTCAAATACTAAAATACTATTGTACCTCAAATACTAAAATACCTCAAATACTAAAATATTACTGTATCTCAAATATTAAAATATTTCAAATACTAAAATACTATTGTATCTCAAATATAATGTATTTCAAATATTAAAATACTACTGTATCTTCTTAAGATGTATTGTAATATCCTCAGTAGTATTTTAGTACTATATATTTTATTAAACTAAAATGGAATTTTTGAAATATATATTTCTTTGGTTTGGCATACAAACTTGTATTTTGCAGCTTTTATAATACCAATTTGACATGCCACTTGTGTTCTTCTAGATTTTTTGAATAAATCAAGATGTCATTAAGATACATCACCACAAACTTATCCAAGTACTCTCAAAAGATTTCATTCATTAAATGTTGAAAGATAGTGGATGCATTTGTTAATCCAAAGGGCATGACATTATATTTAAAATGTCCATACCTTGTCCAAAATGTAGTCTTCCATTCATCTCTCTCTTTGATTCATACTAGGTTGTATGCTCCACGAAGATCTTTCTTAGTATAGATCTTGACTTGGCCAAGTTGTTCCAAAAGTCTTAAGATTAACGGTAGTAGATAATGATTCTTTACCATTATCTTATTCAATCTCTAATATTCAATGCACATACACAAGAAACCATCCTTCTTCTTTACAAAAAATATAGCTACACCTATTGGAGACTTTGAATGCTCGATGAAGTTCTTTGCAAGATTTTCATCAATATAATCTTTTAATACCAAAAGTTCATTTTGAAAAAGATTATAGATTGGACCAAAAAGTAGTTGCGTTCTTTCTTGAAGATCTATAATATAATCATATGATAGATGCATCAGTAATATATTAATATTTATTTTTTGAAAAATATCTTAAAATTTGTTATACTGCTCTAGAATACTTGGTAATGAAGTTATATCTTCTTTAATTGAAGTCACATAAATAAAAAATAGTATATCTTTTTGGACTGATCTTATAAAGTCCTTGCTCCAATAAATAAAAATTTATCAATTTTTGGCTTTTTATGAATTTTTTTTGCATGGATCTCTATAGAAAATATTATTCTTTGTGACTTCCAATCTATAGATGGATTATGCTTTTCCAACCAAGATAGCTTGAAAATAACAAGATTTGAAAGAATCCTAATAACATTGAACACAATCTGACTTTTATGATCTTTGAATGATACTTCTATAGGTGTGATTTCATGAGTGACACTTCTAGAGGATAAGGATTGTCTATCTATTACCTCTACATGAATAGATTTTTATTTTTATACTAGAAGAATTTTATAAAACTTAGTAAATGCCTCATCTATAAAACAAGCAAACATCCTTGAATCTAACAAAGCGGTCGTCTAAAGCTTCTGAGGGCCAAAATACAAAGGGATTATAAAACAACAAGTAGGTTGAGTAGAAAGAGAGGAACTTGAATAGTTTTGTAATATTGGATTGTCTAGCCGCACAATCTCTATTATGACTGAATATTATTATTTTTCTCAATAATTACACTCTTAATTTTGGTAATATGTCAATTTTGTTTCTTCGAGCAATTGCCAACCTTGTGGCCTTCTTCACCATAATACATGCATAGACCTTCTTCTATTTGATATTTTTTTTTTATAGATTAAAAGATTTAAATCATATTACATTAAATTACATATCTTCTACTTCTAAATATGAATTCAAAATACTTGTTGATATAATAAGGATATGTCGGATTGCGTATTATCTAATTGAAGTCCATGAATGTTAATCTTATTGATGTTGAAATAATCGATTATTATATTTTATAGCTTAACTAATGACTTCATTGAACAATTATGGATTTGAAAGCAATAATAACAAATCCTTCATACCATCTCTTAATTTCTAATAAATTTGGTTCATTAGCGCTTTTTTGTCCTAATTGATGTTGCATGCTAATTGCCTAAAATCAGATGCATAAACTAATGCAAAGTACATCCCTTGGCATAATACTTGGATCTTAGTTGTTGTCCAACAAGCTTTATCATGTTTTTCAAATGCTTCCATAAATGCTTCTATTAAAACTTCAAAATTGCTCAAAATTAGTAATCTTTTTTCAAACAAGAGAGCAAATCATGATAATGCTTGCCCCATAAGGAAGATGCCAACCAATCCAACCCTTGATTCTTTTGTCTAATAAGTATTAGGTTGTAAGATTATTATTAATTGAACTTGGTTGACAAATCTTTGAAACTTTAAACATGTACCATCATATTTTTCTAGAAGATTAACTTGAGGCTCCTTATGTTATTGAACAGTTGGATTTTTTTAACGTAGCATAGATAGTGCTACATCTTTAAGCGCAGAAGCTAGAGGTAGATGCAGTCTAAATTGTCGTACTCTGAATGTTACGTCGTTATGAAGTTTTACAACAACCTCTTCAATCTCTGCAGTCCTAACAAATAAAGTAGTAAAAATATTTATAATGGCATTTAACTTGGACTCGGAAGATTTGGTCATACTAATATCTTAACCTCCAACCATTCTAAGAAAAAGAAGAAATGATTCTATAAGAAGATAATATTAGTTTAAAAGAGGGTAATTTGCAACCTCTAAAATACTTTAAGATCTTCAAAGAGAGGAGTGATCCACTCTCTTATAAGAAGGACAAAGCTCTAATATTATAATGAAAAAAATATCAGTTTAGAAGAAGGTAATTTGTAACCTTTAAAGTGCTAATATACCTTCAAGTAGAGAGGTAATCTACTCTCTAATAAGAAGGATCCAATTATGACATTGAAGATGAAATCAGTCTCGACAAACTATGAAAGATATAAGAATATAGAGCAAAAGACTTCAACTAAGACAAGGTTTTAAGAAGAAACCAATAAGAATTTGAATTAAACAAATGAGTGTATGAACAACACCAAGAAAGGTGAGCTAGAATTCTAAAAGATGTATTGTCAAGATTGAAGAACTTTTCAACTTCAATCCTTATATATATTCCTGTCTAAATACTTCTTAAGCGACTTCCATCAAAATAAAAAGCTTCTTGAGTAGCTTCTATCAATTGGAAAGCTTCTTGAGCTCTTTCTACTAACTAAGAAGCTTCTTGAGCTCCTTCCACTAACTAGGAAACTTCTCTATCAACTTTTATTAACTACAAAGTTTCTTAACTAATTCAAAAAGCTTTTAGAATGTTCTAGAAGGTTCTATAAACCTCCAAAGTATATGTCCCTAATAAAGATGGTGTTTACTATAGTCTCAATCTTCATGCATTTAGACTTTATAAAAGCATTCTACATAGAGACTGATACTTTGGATTTTGCACTAGTGGCAGTACTTTCACAAATAGGTATAGACAATAAATTCCATCTTGTTACATTTTATTCTTAAAAATTCTTTGCTATCAAAATTAATTATGAAATCTACAATAAAGAGCTTTTTATTATTATAGATTCTTTTTAAAAATGGTGTCATTTTTTTATAGGAGCAATGCATCTTATGACTATATATACAAATAATAAAAATTTAGAATATTTTATCTCAATTCATGTTCTTAAACGCTGCCAAGCTTAATGGATTATGTTGCCATCTCAATTTAATTTTGTTATCACTTATCAACTTGAGAAGCAATCAAGATTGTCTGATGCTTATTAAGGAGATTATATCTTATACCAAGGATAGGAGAGGTAGTATTTGATCAATAATATGTAACTTTATTGAAGCTGGAAAAATTTAGCCTTTGCGCCATTATTACATTTGTACCTATTCATTCTAATTTCTTTAATGAAGTACATGTTGTAATTACTAATGATGCTTTTACCTTTAATGTCAAGTATTGCATGAAAAAAAATGTTGATAAGTTCAAGCTTGAGAAAGATCTTCTATATTTTGAAAAACGTTTGTATATCCTAGAAGGACCAACATGACTATACGTTCTTCAATCTCGCTATGACTTTCCAACTATAGGTCACTTTGGATTTAACAAGACCTTAGAACTTATTTTATGAGATTTTTAGTAGCCTCAAATGTAGAAGGCAATGAAGGACTTTGTACTCTCTTGTGACATGTGTTCAAGGTCCAAAAATCCTCGATATTGCCATTATAGACTCTTACAACCCTTGCCTATTCCAAGATGGTCATGATTTTCTTTCTTGATAGATTTCATCACAAATCTATCACCATACAATTCATTGGATATCATCCTTGTAATGGTTGATCGATTCACAAAGATGGCTCATTTCATTTCTTGTAAGATGATTATATCTAATAAAAAAATGGCAAGGTTCTTTCTTGAAAATATATATCGATATCATAGCCTATCAAATGATATTATATCTAATTGAGGACCCCAATTCATATCTAAGTTTTGGAGATGTCTTTTTGAAATATTAAAGATGGATATTAAATTTTTTTCAACTTTCCACCTTCAAACTGATGGCCAAATAGAACAAGTTAACTAAGTTTTGGAGTAGTATTTACAATGTAGCATCAACTATCAACAAGACGATTGAATCTTGTATATACCATTAGTAGAGTTTGCATATAATTATACTATTCATGCCGCAACTTAACAAATATCATTTTACTCCAACTATAGATATCACCTAAAGCTTGATCTATAGAGTATGTCAAAGAACAACAATCTAGCAGCTGAAGGATTTACAAAGCATCTATTGTAATACCAAACAATCTTGAAGCTTCAATTGCAAACAGCTCAAGATGCTTACAGAGCATCTGTAGATAAATTTAAAAATCAACCGCTTGCTTTTTATATAGGAAATAAGATATGGCTTCTTTGACAAAATATTAAGAAGAAGTAGTTATGTCATAAGTTGGACTATCAAAGGTTAGGACCATTTTCTATCTTGAAGCAAATTCATCTAGTAGCATATTATTTAAAATTACCATCTTTTATGAAGGTATATCTAATTTTTTATGTCTCTCTTTTAGAATCTTATAGAGAGTCACATATTTTGAGAAGATTATAACAATTACTACTGTTGTATTACATGTCTTATTTGGAAATGTGTCGAGCACCTGGTTGCAGAGGGTGAAGTTGCAATTCACAAATCTTCAAGAATCCTTAATAGGTTTCATCCATAGAAGAAGAATATGATTCAAATTTTAATTTTAAAGTGCTTAAGTCAATACAAAGTGCTTAAAAATACTCTTCTTAGTAACTTTAACTACATATAAAATCCAATTGCTTTGTTACTTGTCACAATTAAGCAACTTAGATTTCTCCTTGCAAGTCCTAACTTTAATCAATGAAGTTTAGTAAGTTATAATTCTTAATCTGATTATCAATTTGATATAAAATTTTACACACAAATACAAATATAAGTCGTCTATATGCTCAAAAAGTTTCAATCCAATTTAACTTACAAATTGTCAAAAATTAACCAAAAACCCTCCTAATATCATTCGGCTGCCAACTTCAAAGTTGATACAGATATCCCAGTAGCAATTTTTCCTTCTCCAACTCTTAACTTCAGCTAAAATTTAGTATGAAGCTTGTCCTTAAAGTCTTCTAATATTGTGCCAAATTTCACCTTGATTCAATTAAAAGATCTTTAGATATTGCAAAAACCCTAAACAATCTAAAATTACTAATTTTTGATACTTATTTGTATTAAAGATCAAATAAATCCCGATTACGCTATTATATTGTTACAAATTTTTATTCAATCTTAGCACACTTAATCATCCACATACTACCAAATTTTTAATTATAGATATCACTTCAATTGCATACAATAACTAAGAGTGTTGGTCCTAACTTTATTACATAAAAACTTAATCATCTATACAAACCTTGATTTTAGATAGTGATTGCTAAGTCCTCTCAAATCCTATAGAAACAAGCCTAATATCTTTGCAACAAGCTTAAAGCTAGCTCTTCAACCCTAATCTCCGATCTCCAAATGATCTGATACCTTGTCCTTGGTGGCTATTTTTGTGATTAGAGATCTGATTTTGACCTTGTCTCATACACGGTCGACCCCTGAGTATCAATTCAAATTATTCTAAGATTTTTCAAGCTTGATCCTATCCTCAATTTAATCCTAGTATCAACCATACTAACTAGTTATCTCTTCTATCCTATTTTTATTAACTTATGGCTTTTTAAAAGCACTGAAAGAGTTTTTACAACCTAGAAGAAAAATTTAATAATTAATTTTTATCTATTAGCTATTAAAATAAGAAAATAATCTAAGAGTCTTTCATAAATCTTTTCTTATGTATCTTAAATTCTTATTGAATGAAGATAATTGAATATTAAGTAGAAATCATTCTTATTTATATTTTTCACTACATAAACATATTACAATATGACATCGCCTAATATCAAAATCAAAGACCATAAAGAATACAAAATTGAAAAGGTACTTGATTCACGACAAAAGTGAGGCAAATTGAAATATTTTATTCATCAATGGAGCTATGTTATTAATGAACATATATAGGAACTGGCCAAAAATCTTACCAATGTGCCTTAAAAGGTACAAGAATTTTATTGATTCTATCTTCACAAATCCAAACATGTTCAATACTAACTTCTTGGTGAAGATTAGATTCAAGGAATACTCATAACAGGGAAAGAATTAAATTAAAGCCTTTATCAATATGTAGTTATTTATTCCAAGATAGAATAGAATGGCAAAAGTAAGTCAATCACCATGTCAAACCTTTAAACATTGATAGAACAAGATTCAAAAGATTCACTTACTAACCAAGCTTTTAACAAACTAATGCAGTTTTTACAGCCTTTAATTGAGCAAAGTGAAGACAATATATTTCAACTCCAAGTATGACCTTGATTAAAACCATTAAAAATAAGATCCAACCATATAAGTCTTGATTCCAATACTTCAGTTTTAGTGATATTGCTTGAGCTTGAAAAAGTGAATCCTTTTAAGCCTGAGATCTTCTTTGGAGGATGTTTTGAAAGCCGCAATGCAGATCACATCCTTAGATGGGATGTTTCAATAATGGAGGTACTAGCTCAAGGCCATAGGCAATTTTTTCAAGGACAAATAGAATCTCTTGTCTAAGAACGTGGAATAGAATACATAATTTTATTAATATAGTATATCCTTGATTTTTTACATATGTAGAAAGACTTTCAAAGATATGAGCTCTTCTTGAAACTCATTGCTAAAGAAGGGGGTGATATTAGGGACATATACTTTAGAAATTCAAAGAATCTTCTAGAACATTCTAGAAATTCTTGAATTAGTGAAAGTTGGTTGAGAAGCTTTGTAGTTGGTGAAAGTAGCTCAAGAAGCTTTGTAATTAGTAGAAGGAACTTTAGAAGCTTTCCAATTGGTAGTAGGAGCTCAAGAAGCTTCCCAATTGATAGAAGCTCTTCGAGAAGCTTCTTAATTTAATAGAAGTCAGTCAAGAAGCATCCTAGATATGGGTGTATATAAAAATTAAGGGTGAAGAGTTCTTCACAATGCATCTCTTAGAGTTCTAGCTCACCTTTTTTGGTATTGTTTGTATACTCATTTGGTTAATTTAAATTCTTATTGGTTTCTTCTTGAAACCTTGTCTTGGTTCAAGCCTCTTGCTTTGTTTTCTCGTGTCTTTGATATTTATCTATATTCCTTAAAATAATTTTGTAACTTAGTCTTCAATTAAGTTCCTTTATAATATAAGTTTTTTTTTGCTCTTTCATTCTATAGCTATGTTATAACACAACAATATATGACATATCAATCAAAACATTCTTTTATATTGTAAATAAGATTCTTTTATAAATGATTGAAAGACTTTCATCTAATACTAAAATATTATTATTGCAAGCTATTTATTTGAGATTTTTAAATATAATTGGGAGGAGTTTTAAAAATAATATAAGAATTATCAAACAACCATCAACTACATATGAACAACTTAGATTCTTTTAAAGAAATATTTTATCTCCATGTGGTCTCTATAATACCTTTATTTTAGGAACATTCACATCTCATGAGTTGAAAGTAGTCATGTGGTATTAAAGATGTGATTACAAGTATCTACAATAGACTTCTATAATGTGTAGATGAAGATAACAATGTACATAAAGTATTAGAAGAGGGATTTGTAAGCTAAAATTGAAGATGAGAAGGTAAAAATTCAGCTTGATTTAGAAAGGAGTTTCTACAATCAAGTAGTAAATAAAGTCTTGAGGTTTGCATTGATGAAAGTTCATAGTACATTGGAGGGAGATAATGACAATAAAGTATTTTGTATTAGGTAATTTATAACAATGCTTAGATTTCCATACAAGCATTGTTTTTGTAAAAGATTTAGAATGAATCATATTTTAGATGTGAATGACTTTCATCCACAATGCTACCTTGATCCTCTTTCTTTCTTATCTCTTCCACTACATCACATCTTTCAACAACAAATTCCAAACATTTTGTTAGTCCTCCAATAGCTTGAGAAAATATTCTTCTTTTTGGGCCTATATTAATAATTGGCAATAAAATCAACCTTAATAGAACTTAAATCTCAAAGGTTTTAAGTTCCAAATGATTCTATCAAACAATGTATCAAAAGGCGTTTTATCTAATGCGTTTAATCAAAATCAATTGCAATTATCTACACAACGTGATTCTTCCATGTTTGAAGTTGTGGAGGGACAATAGAGGAGATGCAAGAGATATGGGCAAATTGGGCATTATATAAGAACTTATCTAAGTTTATAAGTATTAATTAGTAAAAACTGATTGTGGAAATAGTGTCTTTGGTAGCAATGGCTTATATACACTGGGAGAAGACATATTTAGATTGAAACTGGATAACAACAACTTAGGCATATTATAATAAGAATGATCATAAATTTTGGAGGGTGCCAAAAGATCGTTGGAAGGTATCAATTTAATAACTCGAGGGTGTCAAGTAACAATATTCTAAAATTAACTCCAAATAGTTATACATACAAATTTGGAATATTTTTGTATACAACCTATAGTATCCAATGAAAAAAATTAAAATAATGCTTTAAACATTTCAATTTCCATATACAAAATGTCAAAACCTCAAAAAACATCCCAAAACACAAAATTCCAAAACATATCTCAAAAAATACAAAATCAATTGATACCATGACATCAAAATGAAGCACAATTGTGTAAATGGGAATGAGAAGAGCATTCCAAAGAGATGCACAACAGTTTGGGTCATAGAGACATACACACACACATATATATATATATATACACATATCCATATACGACGGACTCCAAGCAAAGCAAAGGGGGCTGCCCGAAAGAAGGAAAAAGTATGGTGACGTGGCATGGGGGGGGGGAGGGGTCCACAGGATCAAAGGGTGGGAGGATGGGACGAGAGCTGGGTGCCTTTGCTTTTGGCAAACCCATGGCCAGCTGAAGGCCTCTCCCGTGCAGCCTCACCCCCTCCATCGCTCTTCCTCTCCCTCCGTGTGACCCAGTTGCTGAATTTCATGTTTCTAGAAGCAATTTGTCCAAATCTGGAGTTTTTCTCCCACAATGTGCTCGGCTTGCTCGTAGGACAGCACGGGGTATGGATGGCGGGGGCCAGTGTGTGCGTAGCTTCAGTTTTGATGCACTGAATCGTTTGAGATGTGGGGCTTATGTGTTTGGACGGGGAATTGTGTGGATTTGGGCGTATGCGTACTCTTTTCTTAATGACTGTGTCGTAGGTTTGAGGAATTTTTTTCTTCTGGGTCTGTAAATGAGGTGAGGGACAGTTTGATTTTTGCTGGGTTGAGAATTTGTAGTTTTATATGAAGTGAGACTGTTGAGCGAGCCCGGCTTTTGAGTGAGACACTGTGCCTTCGAAATTCGATCCTAATTTCATGAATTGGGTTTTTGTGAAAGAATTCTGTCTTTGAGATGTTGTGTTTTTGCACTGCATGGCAGGTAGTGTGTGCAACGTATGTTGTGTAGAGCGAATGATTGCAAGACATACGAGGGGTGAAGTCAAAAAGCGCAGCTTGTTCTGGTGACTAGACTGCAAGTGAGTTTTTCTGAACCAAAACCTACCTCTCTAGTTCGTAATTAAGTACAACTTGTTGAATGTGAAACAGAGATTATTTCTCAGCGGAAGTCAATTAATCAAGAGCAGCGCGTGTGACCTAACCAGCGCTGTGTGTTGCGCCTGCCATGTTTGAGGTTTTTTCGCTGTATACCCAGGTCAGTATCGGACGTCAGTTGGAAAATGCACATTACATTAGCCGAGTAGAGTTGGTATGGCTGCCTGTTGTCCGAATTTCCTCAGTTCCTCGCGTCATATTTAATGATCTCAACGGGATGCTCTTTCACTAGCCGCAGGGGTTTAATGTGCGTATCATTTGTGTGTATTACGGGTCATTTAGGTGTTCGGCGTTTTTTCTTTATTGAAAGTTAGCTGTTACGCTTCAAATCGTTTTCATTTTCAGTGAATTTCCTGAGTAAGCACAAGAAGTTAATGGGATAGTAAATGGTTTATTTGCGGCGATGAAAATGCGTCGCAGAATGGACACACTTCACATCCAAGTTTATCGTGATACAGGGTGAAATGCTATGAATCAGTCAGCGTTCTCAAGCACTTTGGCAGCGTCAGTCACATCGTGTCCAGTTGGGTTCTCCAAGGCAATTCCAGGATGCGCAAGATACAATCCCCGGCAACATGGTGCGTCAAAAAACTGCGTACTGTTGGAGGGCGCTGCAGCTCGTTTCGAGGCAAACTTGAAAACCAGTCGTAGATGTAGGCAAAAGTTCTCTTTTTTGCGTATTTCGAGGTTGCAAAAGGTTAGTTACATAGTTACACGATTATGTCCTGAGCTTCGCCATTACTCAAGGCAGTTAAATATTTGTCGGCAGAACATCTAGTTATGTTAAAAAACGTTTCTTGTGGTTGAATCACATCTTTTTCTCATGGTCTCCAAACCCTTCTGATACTGCAGGTCGTTCGTGCGTCCTTTGATGACGAGTTTCGGTCATCACAAAGCATAGCACTTGGTTTACACAAGCGTTATATGAGTGTTCTCCAAGGTGGCTTCTCAAACAATTTGCATGTGAGTAATTGAAAATTTTTCACGCTTTATTCAGTTTCGATTGAATAACTATAAACCTTTATTTTGTTTTTTGCTTTCGTATTCGTTTTCGTTTTCGTTTTCGTTTTTTTTTTTTTTTTTGTCCAGTTTAACAGTTTGTCTAGCATCCTAGTTGAAGAAGTGTGCGTCTTCTTGCGAAACTTTCGTTTATAACTACATGATCTTCTCTTTGTTTGGTTAATTTTTGGTTTTCCGTTTTAAGTTAATGGAATATAGTAATTGGCTGGTCTGATGACCTAAGCGCGCGTGAGGAGGTGCGTGCACGTACAGTTCCTGGAATAACCATTGAACGGATGTCTTGTATTGCTTTGATTCAAGGTTGTCACAATGTATCTTGGGCGTTTGCAGGATTTTATAGAGGCAGGGGTGACGGCATATTCAGTAGGATGCACTACAGAAGATTTACGGACGGAGTTATTGAACATTGGTACCCGTGAAGTGGATCTAGAAGGTACTCCTGTTTCTACAGGTTCTGTTGGAATCAAATCTAAGTTGACAGCTGAGGAGGTGCAATTCTGATCCATTTACCTTGTTGTAATCTTTAGCTCATTTGTTAGTCACTTCATGTCGTTCCACGCGTACATTGTTTGTATCGTATTTTTTTCTGGAACATTGGTGCTCTTATGGCACACTTCATAGGTTCTGAGAATATCGTGGCTTGTGTAACAAAACACCATTGCAAGACTGAACTGACTGCTTTTGTGTATTAGATTCTCAGAAACATGTTTGACCTTCAACTGTCTTCCATCTCCATCGTGGTAGGTTGTGTTTCTTAACAGGTGGGACTTTGTTCTACAATGAAGGTCACCAAGGATGAGTAACGTAAATAGCATCTGATTGGTTAATGTTGCTGTTGAGGCCAAGCAGGTGGAAGAATGCATCCTATGGACTTCCATACTATTTATCACCATTCAATGCACCCCACAACCGACAATAGTGCGTTGGTCAAGTACACCTCCCGTCACAGCAGAAGCTCAGATTCAATGGCGTGGCTTTTGTGAGTTGATTGCAAAAGCATACTACGAACGTGGCATGGCTTGGTAAGTAGTCCGTTAGTTTTTTTGGATGTCTCACCGCTGTTTGTTTTATTTGTTTATGCTTTGGTTCAAAAATATGTAAAACATTTCCTTTTTTCTTTTAGTCATACTCGGAGAATATCCATCTGGTCAAAAGTACCATGATTGCAAAGAGTGGTGAAAATCTAATTTGCTTATCCTTGGACTATGTCAAACTTATTAGTGTCTGAAAATTATTGTTCAGGATGTCTGTCAAGCCGCTTCAGATGGAGCAAATGGCCGTTTCCGGATATGCAGAAGAGCCTTCTTTAGTTGCTGATCGCATGCGCTTAGTGTTTGCCACTCTTGAGGTATAATCCTTCGTCGTTTCTTGTCTTGTAATCTTGTAAATTTTTCCTACGATGCTGTCACCAAAGAATTTCTCGTTAGCACATCATTTAGAGATACATCCAGGCACAGCTCTAGCAATTTTCGTGTGCACTAACTACTGCAAATTCGTGTTTTTGAATTCACTTTTATTGTTATGCACCCAGGTAGTGAGCCCACAGTGGCCTAAAAGATAAGCAGATCGGAAAGTAGGAGTCACTGCTCAACTACCAGGTCCTGATTGAAATGGACTAAGCATATCTACATGTAAATATTTGTTTGTGGAAATGGGAAGAAAGATTCGCAGGCTTTTCAATCATTCATATGTTGTGTAAGCCTTCTGAACTTTGCCGTGGAGGTTAGGTTGTTGACCATTCAGCGTTGCAGTATTCTGATTGTTAAATTTGACACTCTTCTTGTGGAACTCTCTCTGTAAATCATATCTTTACACATCCACTTCGAAGTTGGTTGGTCTGTTAGAGTCAGCGTGCTGCTCTTATGTGGCAGTCTGACCTAAGACTAAGTAGTACTTCCCCAGTAGTGGGTGGCATTCAGCCTATTATTTTGTTCTAATCAAGAGGTAATACATCCTCTTATCAAGAGTAAAAGTACACCCCCTTATCACAGTAACCGGTTTCTGTAGAGGTTGCATCCATACATTGGTTATAAATAGCATGGTTTAGTGGACTCGTAGGTCGCTATCCTCTTCTGTTCATTCTTAAATCTCAAGGTACCAGTGGAAATCAGTTTATTTTAATCCACAGGTACCTCAAGCTTGGGGTTCTTCCCATGTGAATGTTGAGCATCCAGAGTCACCTATGGACATTCAAGTCGATTGGGCAAAATTACATGTGAAGTAACTATATACCTTTATAGGAGACAATTCCTCATAACACCTGATGGGCTTTGAAGGATAATGTATTTGCCAAAATTTTATGTTGTACTTGTCATAAAATTACGTGTTTATTTTAGGTATAGTGAAAATAAAAAATGAAATTGTACAATTGAAAAGCTAAAAAGAACAAAAAACATGTTAATAGTTATGAAAACTATTAACATAAAAATGTATTCTATGTATGTTACATTATTTTGAAAGATAATGAGAAGTTTGGAATGAAATCAAAATTATGTTCAGAAAAACTCAATAAAAAGATAGTAAAGTTAGAGAGGTTATTTGCCAACATTGACTTACAATTAAACTTCAAACAAGAACTAATCTTAGTCATAAAAGTCAATCTAATTTCTATTTTCGGATATATAAATAATAATTTTATGATTTTGAAATTATGATCACTAATAGATCAAAAAGCATAAAAGTACTAAATATAAAATAGTAAAAACTGTTTTATTTGTAAAATAGTTTGATCCAATGAAAAACTTGATTAACTGTACTTTTAACTGTACATATGAAAAATATATATCTATTTTTATAAATATCATATTTTTCATTAAAATAAATATATATTTTTCATATGTACAAATGACATATAAAAATAAATATGTTTGACATGTACACACAACTTTATAGTACACATATACTTTTTTCAAGACATAATTTTACAATAGAATTACAAAGAATGCATAAGTTGATTGTATCTCCAGTATATCTATAATCAGGTAAAGTTTGGCGCAATATTACATTTAATCTCGCTAATGTCGACCTTATCCAACCCAAATGACAATATACAACAAACAAATGAGAATAAGAAGAAACATGAAATAGATGCAACATATCATTCACAAAACCCCAAAACTTTATTGAACAGAGAAGAGGCAAATGCCGAAAGAGTGGAGTTCATGAGGTCGAAGAGGTCACATCCATACTCCGAGACCATTACAATGCCTGCGAGAATGCGTGTCGGTGCGTGGGATCTGCTAAGCTTGTGAGCATGTTCCACCCACCCTGCACTGGAATTTGGGAGCTTGTTTGCGCGCAAGGGCTTTGCAATCCTCATCATTCAATCCATGAGAATCGGCAGCTGCTCAACGATTCCCCCCCTGCGATGCGGGCTCTCCGAACTGGCAGCGGCAAGGACTTCATCAATCGGTGCGAAAGAGAGCTCCACACCTGCCACACAACCCTCGACGAAAGGATCAGCGCACCAGTCACTGCAAGTCTAGTTTGCGGGAGCATCAGAGAATCGGATCGATGTTGCCACGCACTGTCCACTTGAAAGCGTCGTAGAGAAGTGGGCTGGATACTCCGAGATCAGGTGGGTCACATCGGAGAGGAGAGGAGTGTGCCGGAGGAACTCACCTACAACTTCTTCAGCTGCAGGTTCGCCGCCCGCCCTTGTGAGCGCAAGCACATTCTGCCGAGTTGGCGTATCACTGTTGTGGATCCAATGCAGAATTGCTGCTACTAGCAGCAGCAGCATCACGACTATAGCGACCAAAGTGAAGTGCCCCGTCCCCAGCGGGCACAGTAGCTCAAGCATCCTGCATGTCAGGGAAAAACGAAGAAATTGGCGAAAACTAAAAAGGTCGGTAGATTTCGTTCTTAGCAGAAACTCATCCTGAGCACATCAGAGCGAGGCAGTGCTACCCCCGCATTCAAGAGATTGACGAATTACTACCGCTGCAAAGCAACGAATAGGTGGTTTGGACACGCACTGCTGGAATGCTTCTTGAGCCATGAGAGAATGGATCCGCCGCACTTGCTGTCGAGCAGCTGAACACAAATACGAAAGACCTAGAAGCGCTGGAAGCTGCAAAACCCGTCGCTACAATCAAAGCGATGTCAATCGCGCCCAGCTATCTCGCTTTCTGTCAAAAACAAGAAACCTGCACGGTCCGAATCATGTTCTCTGCTTTATATCCTGATGGGGATGCAAAAAAATTCGACTGCCCCCCCTGCCCAGCACATACACACACACACACCCCCCCCCCTCCCCTTGGTGGGTCCTTTTTCGTGTTTCTGTGTGGTGACTTTAGGGAGCGTGAAGGGAAAATCAACATACACTGTATGTAATTATTGATTTTCAGTGTCGTTTGTGATGGAAAATCAAGCACTTCCGCAGCAGTACCGCCAGATTGAGCACCGCCGAGCTCAGTCCACTCGACCCCTTGCCCTCCGCAAACTGCCCGCCCGACTCACCTGTTTTTGTTTTCTTTGCGCATGATTCCAGTTGATGCCCAGGTCTGTAATAGAGATGAGAAGTGTTCTCGGCGCTGGGGCCCAACATTCAGGCTCTATCGTTATGTAATTACGGCTGCAAACCAGCATTTTTTTTTCGCAGAATTCCGTGATTTGCACTGCTTTTGAAGGGCATTTCTTGGGCCCCAGTTTGGTTTCACATTGACTGTTGAAGAAACTTGATGGGGTCCATAATCAGTACCAATTGTTTCTTCTGATACCATTGGCTCACCTGGAGAACGATCCTTGCTTGCCTTCTCATGGCTTTCCAAAAGCATTTAGTGACTAGCAAGGGCCCGTGGGGCTCTTGGATTATCAACAGTCCTCATGTTTCAGGGTTAATTTCACTGCCTTTTGCCCACCATCAATTAAGCAACATTTTCTTGGGGTCTTCTTTTTGGATTTTAATTACCAATTTTCAGTTTGTATCCTATTTTGTATTCATTAATATTTTTGCTATATTTAAAAATAATAAAAAAAAAATCATATGTCTTAAAGAAACATGTAACTCAAAGCACATCATATAGTATAATAGAAAGAAAAAACATAATCCAAAAATGAATTGATTAAGAAGTTCAGATATCAGAAGCAGAGGATATCTATTCTTGATGGTAATCTTGTTGAATCTTCGATAATCTACACACATTCGTAATAATCCATCTTTCTTCTTTACAAACAAAATAGGAACTCCTACTAGGGATTTTGAATGGAATATGAAATTCTTGGCCAAGTTTTCATCAATATATTTCTTGAGTTCAACCAATTCATTTTGGGATAGACTGTAGATTGGTCCAAATAGAGGCTGAATTCCTTCTTTGAGATCAATTGAGCAATCATATGGACGATGCTGTGGAAGAATGTTTGCATTCTTTTTTTCAAAAACATCTTGATAATCTTGATATTGGGTTGGAATACCACTTGAAGTCTTTCCACCATGAGATATAGATGTAGCATAAATAGCAAAAGATGATCCTTCTTTTGCTTCATTCATAAAAGCTTTTGCATCTATAAGTATGGATTTTATTATATTAGGCTTATGGTTTGTTACTTGATTTACGGGACTCTTATTAATACTTTGAAAAAAGTCAAGTCTATTAGAAATCTAATATATTTGAGGATTATAATTTTCTAGCCATGATAAACCTAAAATGACTGGATTAGAGGAAAATTTAATTATATTAAAGACTACACAATTATTATAACCATCTATTGTTACATTTATAAGAAAGATTTTATGAGTAATATTTTTGGAAGATAATGGGCAATCATCTATGATTTCTATATGTACGGATTTAGTTTTTTGTACTAAAGGTATTCTATAACTTTCAACAAATTTTTTATCTAAAAAACACATTGAGGCTCATAAATCTAATAAGACAGAGATTTTGTGATTTTTAGGTTCCAAATAGACATTTATTATAAAACAAGGAGAGGGTTCTAAGAAGAGGATAGGACTTTTATTAGGAGTTATATAAGATTCCAGCTGCACGGTCCCTATTGTAGCTCGACAAACTTGTTTTCCAACATATTGTCTTCTTTGACAATTGTACTCCTCATCTTATGGTTGTGTCGTTTCTTTGGATAATGTTAAGTAATATACTTAGATTTTTTACAATATAAACACAATCCTTCTTAATGACGACAAGTCTTTTCTTGTTCAGTAAGAAGTTTAAAACATACTGCGTCAATTTGCATGTCTTCTATTTCTGAATGTTCGTATTGAAAAGACATTGATATTGCCATTATATTATAGTAACATTGAAGCTCCCTTGTTCACTTTCTGATCGAAATTCAAATAGCCGATTGTCATACTTTACAACAAAATCAATTGCTTGACTTAATGTCTAAGGATCAAGTAAGTTGAGTATCAATTTTTTTACCTCATATTGTAATCCATAGAAAAATTGGTTAATAAGCACAGCATCATCGCATTTGGTGTCAATTGTTAATTGTCAAAATTATAAAACATATGATATCACTAATCAATTGTCTTGTCGTAAGATATGGATCTTATTGGTTGCAACACAAATTGTATCATATTTTCTAGATATAGATCAAAATTTTGCTAAAAATACCTCCAAATTATCTAATACTACATCACGTCGTTCAAGAAAGGACAAAAATCATGATAAAGTAGAACTTGACAGTAGAGTTCTAATAAACCTAATTTGTGACTCCTAGGATAAATAACTTTGGAGTTGAAGTTCAATCATTAGTTGTACTTGATTGATGAATCCTCGAAACTTAATTCTGGTGCCATCAAACTTCTCCGACAAACTAATTTTTGGTTCTTTGATGCTTGAATGGTGTTCAATCATAGGTGAAGTGGTATGGCTTGAAGCAACTCAAATCATCTCTATATCTTTACTTCCTGCTAATCTTGTTCCTTTTTGTGGTGGTGTATTGAATTGATGCATTGCGAGCATTAATTCTCTTATATGTTCTTGCATTTCTGCCACTGCACTCTTCATTTCAGCAAGTTTTGCTATAATACTATAATAAAAAAAGAAAAAATGTCTACTCTCACTACAAAATCAAATATTCAAGAATAAGAAAAAAATTTCTAAGAACAATATCAGTTTAGAAGTGAATAATCTACAACTTCTAATATGCTTATGTTCTATCAAGAGAAAATAATAATCCACTCTTAATCAAGAAGAGACAAAGCTCTGATATTATAACTTCACTCTTGTCAATCTGTCAAGGACATGAACTAAAAGAGATGCATAAGTTAGTAAAAACTATATCCTAAACAAATAACAAGATAGAAATAAAGAAATATATATATTCAAGAATAAATTGAAATGGCTATTATCAAAGATTAGAAAATACATGAGACTCTTGAATTAGATTAGAAGCAAGAAAAGAATTAACAAGAATGAAGAAGGATTCACTCTTGTCTTTATAAATACTATCTATCTAAGAACTACATGGCAACATTCTATAGGACCTCTTACACGTGTCTATTTTGTAAGACATGTGTCAAACTTGCAAGATAAGTTTTTTATATGTACGCCACGTATTTAACTTATTCTATAAGCTACCAATATATGCAACACAAGGCTAGCTTGTTCTATAAGCTACCAATATGTGCGACACGTGATTAGCTTGTTGACCAAGTTTCTAACCTACTAATCACCTATAGACATGTATAAAGGTGATTTTGTCTCTATAAAGCTTCTAGGAAGCTTTTCTATAAGATATTATCAAATTAACTTATTTTATCTACTTCTATATTAACTAGATAATTACTGAAATAAATCTTATGTCTATAACAGTAATACAAGCATTTAAAATTCAAGTGTCTACTATATGATCAATCATGCCTATTATCCAAATTCTAATGGCTATATCAAAAAAAAAGATATAAAAGTTGAAGAGATTATATATGGAATGTGAGACCTTCAAATTGAACTTGTAAGGCTTGAAAAAAAAACTTCTATAAATAATTTAAAGACTTGAGGAATATATATTCAATGCTAAAGTTGAATTTATATTGAAGGAGATTTTAAAAATTATAAAGAAAGAATTTTGTGATGTTATTATTAATAATATTAAATAAAAGAGGCAATTAATAAGTAAAATAGAGTTGAGTCATATTATTAACGTAAAGATATATAAGGATAAAGAAGAGTTTGATAATTATTCCAAGCAATCAACAAGTGAAGGAAGAGGTCATTATCAACAAATACATTTTGAAAATTAGAGTGAAAAAGAGATAAAGACTTTAAGTCATTATATTCAAAAATATTATGCTAGAGTGATTATAAAAGTATTAGTGAAGGTTGAAAATATAGAAGAATCAACTATTGCTCTAATTGATTGTGATTCAAAGATAAATCTTATGTCCAAAGATCTTTATAAGAAGCAAAGATAGCCAATTGATATGGAACATGGATGGACAATACAAGCAATTAATAATATATAAGATAAATTGTATGGAGCTTATCTAGATGTCAAGATCTAAATTTGTGATGTTGCAACACAATAAATTTTTTTGTTTAAGATACAACATCTTAGCTACTTATTTTAGAGCAATCATATATTACAGCAACATGGATGGAGACAAAGATACTTGATGATGGTTTAATTTATGCACACATACATAGTAAAGGAAGAAGAATAGAAGTATAATTTTTAACTATGCTTGCCAATTATGAGCAGAATTAAGACAAATTAAAGAAGAATCTATTACCAAGGATTGTTAAAAAATTTAAGGATTACCATTGTAAAACAAAATTATAGAAGTATAAAAAAAAAGGTACTCTCAAAAGATATAAGTGCCTTTGATATAATCTTTGTTGGTATTTTTTAAAATAAAAGTATTATGAATAAAAAAATTAAAGATTTTTAAAAAAAAAAAAAAAAAAAAAAAAAAAAATGTAATATTGGAAAAGAATTATATGAATTGGAAATATTAAAAGATGATAAAAAGATTTTTCATGTTTATGAAAACAATAGATTGGAATATTTTTTAAAATTGATTGTATTAATTGGATTCTAAAGATTCTAAAGAAATAATGATAAGGTTGTACAAATTTATTCAAGAGAGATTTATTCTATGCTTAAATCTTTTCAAGCACCAGAGATTATTTTGAAAATAAAATATAAAACAATGGATAAAAAGGTGAAACTTGTTACAAGACTTTTACTAAAGGATTCTAAAGAATAAATGAAAGAAGCATCAAGATAGAAGAATTTAAGAGATCCAAGGAGTATTAGACACTGATTTATTAAAGAGACTTTTGAAGAATTGAAGATTGAATTTGATAATTCTTTGTTGCTAGCAAAAATTGTATATTTCAAAAAAAATACTTGCAACATAAAATAAATCATTTGCTTTTAAACCACATGAGATAGGATACATGGATCTTAATATTATAGCTTCTATAATTATCTTTATAATATTACATGTCCTATGAAATTTGAAGCCAATTCTAGTGCCAAGGGCACACTTATTTAATTTGATCGATTTATTGGAAAAAAAGATGTAAATGAAGATTTTGGAGCCTTGTTTTATTCTATATTCTAGTCATTGGTTTATAATGCCTAAGAAAAATGGATTACTATGATTTATCTAATATATACAATCAATAAATGCAATAACTATTAAAAATATAAGTATAATATCTTTATTAGATGAATTTCATGAAGTGTTTGTAAGAAGGGCAATTTATTCAATAAGTGATTTATATTTGGATTATGATCAATTTCAACTTGTACATAAAAATAGAGATATAACAATAATGAAAATACCACTTGGACTACTTAAAATATATACTATTCTACGAGGTGCTACTAACTCAATTGTACATATGATAAATATAACAAAAAGGTGTTGAAAGACTTCATTCCTAAAAAAAATTATATCTTTTTTGGATGATGTTTTTATAAAAGGATGAAAAAAAAGAAGAAAAAGATGAAACTTTAGATAAGAAGGGGTGTTGCAAATATATCATTGATCATGTATAAGATTATAAAAAGATTTTAATTTGACTTTAAAAAATTCATCTTATACTATCTAAAAAAAAATCTATATTTGGAATATAGGAGGTTGTGATTATTTGGCATTTATGTGGATTTTATGAAAGAAAACTAGATCCAAGCAAAATTGATGCAATTAGAAAGATAGAAGAGACATGTGACTCTTTAAAAAAAATATATAGGTTTTTGGATGCATATGTATTTTATCATGTATGGATTCTTCATTATATTCATATAGCAGATCCATTATATGAATTATTATGTAAAAATTATCAATTTAAATGGAAAGAGAAGCATATTAAAGCAATGCAAAGACTAAAAGCGCTATCATTATTACCTCCAATTTTAAGAAGAGTTGATTATGAGTGCAATAGACAAGAAATTCTTATTATAGATACTAATTCTATTGCTCTGTAGATCAAGATGATTTAAGTGGGAATAGATTTGCAATTTGATTTAGAGCTAAGGTTTTGAGTACTTGCCAACGTGCATATTCACAAGTCAAAAGAGAGCTATAGAAAGTTGTTTCAGCTATAAGAGTTAAAAACTAATATTTGATTGATATAGTGGTAGTAATTAAAACATGTTTTTTGCCATTACTTGGAATGATTACTAATTTTATAATACCAAATATTATAATGTTAAGATATATTGCTTATATTAAGTCATTAAATCCAAAATTTAGACATATTACTGGAAAAGATAATTTATTAGTAGATATGCCATCTTAAGCAAGATTTAATAATAAAAACAAGATAATTGAAGACATTGATGATGTTGGAACAAAATTTCACTTGATTTCAAATTTTAATAAAAAAGACAAGTTATTTTTTGAATAGATTTATAAAGGAGAATTATTAGATATTAATTATTATTTGAATATCTTTACTAAAGAAACAAATTGGTCATTAGAAAGATTTAAATAAATTAAAATATATATATATATATATATATATATAGATTTTTGCTTCAAGAAGGGTTCTTATAGAAGAGACCAAAAAAAAGAATTGGGATGCCTCAACAAGTGATTGGGAATAAAGGAGATTAATAAAAATTATCAAAAAAATTTCACAATAGTCCATAGGTACGACATAAGAAAATTTGAACTACCTTTGTTAAACTTAAAGACTTAGACATTATATTAGTGGAAAAATATGTATTAAGATGTGCTTTTATTTGTAGAGTCATAATCAACTTATCAAATATATTCTAATATACAACATTAAAATGATTTATATCCAATATATCTTTTTATTATTCATTTTAAATGGATTATTGATTTGATTATTATGCCACTTGGATTATAGCAAATGAAATATTTAGCCTTGGCTTGCAAGGATTTATCAAACTAAATTAAAAGAAGAGCACTGTCAATGATGCAAGTTAGCAGGTTAGCAAAGAATTAAGGAGAAGAAACCAAAATTAGAATAACTTCAAGAACAAAGAATTGGATGGACAAGAACAAGAACTAGATTAAGAATAAAAAATTGGATTAATATCAAGAACAAGGCAACACCCTGGATTACTCCAAGACTTGTGTTGGCAAGACTGAGAAGCTCCTCAGTCTTGCCTCTTATTTATACTATGAAGCCTTATGTCCTATTGGACTTTCTAAGAGTATCTTAGAATATTTTAGAAGCTTAAGGAAGATTTTGGAAGACTCTAAAAAGTCTACGAGGGATCTTGGAAGGTTGAAGAAGATTCTAGGGGATCCTAAGAGTATCTTAGAATATTCTAGAAGTTTGAAGAAGTTTCTAGAAGACTCTAAAAAGTCTATGGGAGGTCTTGGAAGATTGAGGAAGATTCTAGAAGGTTCTAGAAGATTCTAAAAGATTTTCAAAAGCTATAGAAGGTTCTAGAAGACTATCAAAAGTTCTAATAGTGGCTTAAGTATGTCAGTGACATCATCTTTCCTTCTAGCGACGAGTTTCACAAGAAGCTGAAGCAATTTGATAATCAAATTATATGTGTAAAAATTCTAAAATTTGTCGGAATAGAGAAGGAATATATTCTGTCTTTTGTTCGTTGGTTATCAGTTTAACAAGGCCCTTGAGATGGCGTCGATGACCTCCAGATTTAACCTCTGTTAGACCAACATCCCATCCAAGAATTTGTTCTTCGTTGCGACCTTCAAAACATCCTCCGAACATAATTTCTAGTCCACTTAGAATCACCCTTCCAACTTCGAGGAATATTATCAAAGCTCGGGCATTTGAATCAAGATTTTTGTGATGAGGCCGTATCTCCAAAGACTCCAAGCATGGCCTTACTTGACGTTGGAATACTCCTTCTTCATCTTGTTCATGTTCTTCAAATCTAGCAGATTGTGAAAGTTGTAATGATTTCCTAGCCGCTTGTATGCCAGAAGAGTCTTCTGACTCTTGTTCCTGTAATTCTCTTGAAATGCAAAGATTTGACATGATAATTAATAACCTTCTAGCAAGATCTATTCTATCCTAGGAAAATACAAGTGCAGGTCATGGTGTGGCTCTCCCCTTTTTATATTGGTCTTTTGTTGTTAATAGGAAGCGTCATTTAGAAGCCAAGAGATGTTATTGTCCACAAAATCTTCAATGACCATTGAATCTAGGTTTTTTAGGATATTGTTGATGGAATTGGCAAACCTTCTTAGGTGTATTCTTAAGGTTATCTGAGGGTTCCCATGTTCTTTCCGTAAGTCCATAGCCCTTTCAATGGATGAAGTATTTTAATTGTCCATGTCTTATACATGAATCCAATATTTCATCCACCTTGTATTCAATCTCTTCATTGACTTCAACTAGAGCTGGTGGTGGAATAGTTCTTTCAGCAATATTTGATTTATAATAGGTTTCTAAAAGCGAAATATGAAAGATTGGATGAATGTGCATGCTACTTGGTAGTTCGAGATAAAAACTTACTGGATTTACTTGATGTAGAATTGTAAAAGGTCCAAGTCTTTGATAGTCTAATTTTTGTGATGGTCGATTTGTTTGTATATTTTGTCAAAGTAACCAGACATGATCTCTTACTTTGAAATTTGATTGGTTCTTGCGATGAATGTCTGCATAGTCTTCATATCGATCTTGGGCTATTTGTAATTGGATGGTTTTTAAATAAGTAGTTTAATTCTCTGCAACAGGGCTTCCCACATCTTCAATTTGGAATGGATCTGCTCGAAGGTGGTATCCATAGTTTGAGAAGAATAGAATTTGCTTTGTTGAAGAATGTTTGGAGTTGTTGTATGCAACCTCAGCCAATGGTAGAAAGCCCGTCCAATCATCTTGTTGATAATTTATAGTGCAACAAAGATATTGTTCCAAGATTTGATTCACTCGTTCTATTTGACCGTCAGTTTGAGGATGATAAGCAGATGAGAGGTTGATCTTGACCTTTAAAAGCCGAAATAATCCTGTCCAAAAGTTTGATACAAATTGTAGTCCTCAAACTGAAATAATATCAATTGGAAGGCCATGTATTTGGTAAATATTATCAATAAAAAGCTTGGTTGTTTCTTCTCTAGAAATAATTTTGTTGCATGGGATAAAGTGTGCCATCTTGATAAGACGATCTACCACCACAAAAATTGAATCTTTTCCATTTGAAATTGAGAGGTCTATAATGAAGTCCGTAGATAATGATTATCATAGGCCCTTAAGAACTGGAAGGGGTTGTAGAAGTCTATATGGTTGGTGTCTTGGAATCTTCATTTGCGCACAAATTTCGCATGATTGGATGAACTCTTTTACCAATTTCCACATTTGAGGCCATCAATAGTCTCTTGATATCAATTCCGAGGTCTTATTAAAGCCAAAGTGTCCAGCTGCTGGAAGGTCATGTCAAGCTTGAAGGATTTGAAGTCTTGTAGGTCTTGGAGGAACATATAGGAGATTCTTGAAGTATAACAATCCATCTTCCAATTTGAAATTATTATCTTCTTTCACATGTGCATTTTTTAAACATTGTTGGATGTTCTTTATAAATGGATCTGACTTCATTGCTTTCTAGATTTCCATCTTGAGAGTTGTATCTATATAGGTAGATATCGTCGATGTCTTTAACTGTAAATTGGATGGCTTCAACATGATTGATTTTTGTTGATCTAATACAATGTCTCCTATTCTTGGTACAAGATATGATTGTCGAAAAAGGGCATCTGATTTTTCTTGAAGTTTTCCTGGACGATATGTAATTACAAAATCAAATCAAGATAATGACATACTCCATCGTGCTTATCGACGATTTAGAACTCGAGCACTTATAAAATATTCCAAGTTTTTGTGGTCGGTATATATCATGATCTTGTGTTGAGCTCCTTCCAACAAATGGCGCCATTCTTCAAAGGCATCAACAATTGCCAATAATTCTTTGTCATGGATCTCGTAATTAATGTCTACAGCTGAAAATTTTCGAAAGCGAAATGCTACTGGATGTAGTTGACCATCATCACCAGTTTGATAGAGTATAGATTCCAATGCAAAATCTGAGGCATCCATTTCCACAATAAATAGTTTTGTTGGATCTGCATAGACAAGTATAGGAGTAGAAGTGAAAGATTCTTTTAGCTTCTTAAATGCTTTTTCAGCCTTATCATCTCAAATAAATTTGTCTTTGCTTATAAGTCACGTTAATGGAGCCGCAATCTTGGAATAATCTTTAATGAAGATTCTGTAGAAATTTACAAATCCCAAGAAATATTGTACATCTCTAATTGATGACGATTGTTTCCACTCCATAACAGTTTGTATCTTCTTTGGATCCATGGAAATCCCATTTTTTGAAGCAATATATCCCAAAAATTTGATTGATGGTTGGTGGAAAGAGTATTTCTCCAATTTGGCATATAATCCACTTTCTCGTAGTTTCTTTAATACCTTTCGTACATGATATTCATGCTCTTCTTCATTCTTAGAAAAGATCAAGATATCGTCCAAGTAGATGACTACAAAGTCATCTAAGTATTCTCGTAAGATATCATTCATCATATGTTGGAAGACTGCAGGTGCATTTGTAAGTCCAAAAGGCATAACATTGTATTCCAAATGTCCATACCTTAAGCGGAATGCTGTCTTCCATTGATCTCCTTCCTTAATCTTGACTAGGTTGTAGGCGCCTCTCAAATCAATCTTTGTAAAAATCTTTGCTTGTCCTAATTATTCCAATAATCTTGACTTTAATAGTAATGGATAGCGATTTTTTATAGTTACCTTGTTTAGACCTTGATAGTCAACACACATACGTAAAGAACCATCCTTCTTTTTCACAAATAATATAGGAGCTCCAACATGCAATTTTGAATGTCGAATAAAATTCTTGGCTAAATTTTCATGAATATATTCTTATAAGGTTGTAAGCTTCGTTTGTGATAGATTGTAAATGGGACCAAATGGAGGTTGAGCTCCATCTTATAATTTGATTGCACAATCATAAAGATGATGTTCGGATAATATGTCTGCTTTTTTCTTTTCAAATACGTCTTCCAGGTCGCGATATTGATTAGGAATTTCCTGCTTTAGTTGCTTCGTTTGATCTTTCATTGAAATAGCAGACAATGCAAATGCATCTCCTTTTTTTGCTGCTTGCATAAATACTTTAGCTTTAAGGAATAGAGCAGTATCTCATTTCTTCTTTTGATGTGTGGATCTTGAAAAAATCTTCCACATACTCCAATCAATATCAAGATTATGTAGCTCAAATCAAGGAAGTCCAATGACAATAGGATTTGTCGGACATCTAATGATGTTGAAAACAATTTGTGATATTTGATCTCCTAGTATTACTTCCAACAGTTGGGTTTCTTCGACAACATCTCTTGATGCAAGGTTTTTTCCATCAATGACTTCAATCAATGCA
Source organism: Physcomitrellopsis africana (assembly GCA_036785485.1). NCBI lineage: Eukaryota > Viridiplantae > Streptophyta > Bryopsida > Funariales > Funariaceae > Physcomitrellopsis > Physcomitrellopsis africana. The sequence continues at coordinate 19,281 of JAWRVF010001495.1, read as the reverse complement.
CGATGGATCTTCTTTACAAATAATAGATTGTACTTGGTTGCAAAATCCTTATCCATGAAGCATGTTGAGGCTTGAGTATCTAAAAGGGCTTTAGCAAAAATTTCTTGTTTCAAGGTTCTTATATATACAGGAAGTATAAAATAAGATATTGGATCCCGAGGTAAAAAGAGATCTTTTTCTCGTACTTTAGATTTGGGGGTGTCCAATCGCAAGGTCCCTACTGTGGTTGGACGTCTTCATTTTTTGACCTTTCTAATTCGGATATTATACCTCGTGCCTTAAATTTTCTAGACTTATTTGGACAATTTGCTGCCTTATGATTGGATCTTCCACAATATAGGCATAAATTCTCTTGTCGACGTCTAGTCTTTTTCGCTAGTGTTAATGGCTTGAATTGAGCCGTATCAATCTACATAGGTTCAAGATATGTTAATGGCTTTTTCAATACTCTTGAAAATATAGTAGTCGTATCTTGATAGGTATTGCTAAAAATTGATCGCCTTTCTTGTCGTAGTTCAAATAGGCAATTGTCACAAGTAATAGCTTGAGCTATGAGTTCCTCTAAGTTTTCAATTTTTGGCATCGTGATCAATAAATTCTTTATATCATCCTTTAGGCCATAATGAAATCAAGTCATAAAAGCCTTATCATTCTACTTAAGATCACAAGTAAGTTATTAAAATTCTACGGCATAAATTGCAACTGAATGTTGCCCTTGTCGTAGATTTTGGATCTTCCTCTCTGCCACTCTTTCTCGAAGGTCGCTTCTCCAAACGTAGAAGAAATCTTCCACAAGTTCTCTCAAGTTTCAGAGGATCGAGTAATTCTTTCATTGAGCGGCACAAACCAATGCCAATTTTCGATAAAAGCGATGCCCATTAAAAGCGATTTCTGAGGAATCCATCTATGTGAATCTAGACGGATATAGTCGTAAAAGAAACAAGACTACAGTACAAACCTCAAAAGCCGGATTCGTTCTATCAAACTAAGCCAGCATATTAGCTGCCTTTTTACGACAATCCTCGAACTTCTAAAGGCGCCAAGATAGCTTGTTTACCGCCATTTAATCAATAATCTCTTCCAAAATCTATTAATTCGCTTATTTTCTAAGCATTGCTTCCATTTCATGACTTTTTTCTTTGACGGTAATAATGTCATTTCTTCTGTATTGCATCCAATAGGCCTCAAGATCCGCAAAGTCGCCATACTTATTTCGCTTATGCAGGATGCACCTCCATTAACCTAATCTATTTCCATCTTAAAAAAGAAAAAATTGATAAGCCGTTAATATTTTCTATATTAAAAGGAATAATTTGAGACAATTAGTTTAAAGGAGGGTAATCCGCAACCTCTAAAATGTAGTGATATAAGTTAAGAAAGGAGTAATCCACTCTTTCCAAAGAAAAATCAACTACAACAAGTAAACATATCAATCTAGAGGGGGAAAGTCCGCACTTCTCTAGGACATAATAGTATCTTGAAGAGGGATAATCCACTCTCTATCAAGAGATCCAAGCTTTGATATGATTATGTAAGTCGGTCTTCCCAAACTGTCAAGGATGCAAGTTAGCAGGTTAGCAAAGAACTAAAGAGAAGAAATCAGAACCAGAATAACTTTAAGAACAAAGAACTAGATGGACAAGAACAAGAATTAGATCAAAAATAAGAAACTGGATTAATATCAAGAATAAGACAACACTTTGGATTATTCCAAGACTTGTGTTGGCAAGATTGAGATGCTCCTCAGTCTTGCCTCTTATTTATACTATGAGGCCTTATGTCCTATTGGACCTTCTAAGAATATCTTAGAATATCCTAGAAGCTTGAGAAAGATTTTGGAAGACTCTAAAAAGTCTATGGGGGATCTTGGAAGGTTGAAGAAGATTTTAGAGGGTCCTAAGAGTATCTTAGAATATTCTAGAAGTTTGAAGAAGATTTTAGAAGATTCTAAAAAGTCTACAGGAGGTCTTGGAAGGAAGATTCTAGAAGGTTCTAAAAGATTCTAAAAAACTATAGAAGGTTCTAGAAGACTACAAAAAGTTTTAGTAGTGGCTTAAAGTATGTCTGTGACAAAGATGAGTGTAGATGAAGTCCATGTACATTAGATATAAACTCCACCTATAAGTAAAGAGTGTTGGAAGTAAGAATGATTTTATTCTGCACTTCTTTTTGTGTATAATCTTACTAATGTTAACTGTTGTAGCTTCTATTTTTATTTTTTTATTTTTTTTAATAGATTATGGATCTATTGACATTTATTTGTGAGTTTTAAAGTTAAATGAAGTCTTTGTAGTTTTGTAAAATAGATCATGTTGTTGTTGTTGATGTTAGAATTTAGAAATTTATAATTTTTAAATTCAAATTTAGATCTAGATCTTGGTTTGCTCTTACTTGTTATTGAGTGTATTTTGGATTTTGAATTTGGTTTATACCTTAAAGTAATGTTATAGAATACTAGTGTTATATTTTCTTACTGAGTTAAATCTTTGGAAGACTAATTTTGTAGTTTCATGTGTTAAAGAAGCTTAAGGTGCTTAAAAGACCTCCTATGGTGCTTAGAGGTGATTTGTGAGCATTAAAGTAATATAAGAATAAAAAATATGATTTGAGATATTTATATAGTTTATAAGACTTGTGAAAAGTCATAGAAGTGAAGTTGAGAGTGTTTTGAGAGTGAAAATATTAGTTTATTTATAAAGATGGCATTTTAAGATTGTAAGGTAAGAATACCTTTTTATTGATTTTGAAAGCTTTAGGACTACTTTTCTTAATCTTTTTTGATACATCTCTCCTTTGGATATGGAATCAAATAAGGATAAAGGCTTAAGAGCAATTTTAAAATTTAGAGGTGAAAATTTTTACTATTAGAAGGTGAAAATAGAGCTTTTGTTAATTTCTTTGGATCTTTAGGATATTGTAGATGAAAGTGAAGAACCTCTAAGCATGCATGCTGATATGAAGGAAAAAAAAGAGTATAAACATCATGAAAAAAAGGCTTTTGGATTGATTGCAATTAATGTTGATGAAACCAACTTCTCCCACATTATCTCTTATAAAGAACCAGCAAAAGTATGGAAGATTCTTTGCAATATCTATGAGAGCAAAAACTTAGCCAACATCACCTACACAAGAAGGAAGTTCTTCACTTGCAAGATGGAAGAAGGTGAAGACTTCATGGCACACATCAATAAGGTGAAGGTACTTGTAAATCAGCTTATAATTATAGACAAGCCCTTTGAAGATATAGATGTTATCATGATTCCACTTATGCGCTTATCAAAATCCTACAACTATCTCATTGTAGATTTGAAATCTATCAAATTAAAGGAACTTACAATAAATTATGTGATGGCAAGATTTGCTCATGAAGTGACCAAAAAGAAAAAAAAAGAACCTCAAAATAAAGATTCAGTACTTAACTCATGTCAAAGCAAGGGCAACTATTCAAACCAACAAAGTAATGTCAAAACTTACTTCATTTGTGGTAAAGTAGGATATTTTGTTCAAAATTATTACAAAGGCAAAAAGATGGAGACAAAGAATGCAAATAGTGTGCAAGATGAATTTGGAGGACAAGATTATACATTGATGGCAACAAATGGGACCTCTATGGCTGCCATGGCAAGATGGATTGTGGATTCAAGTTGTTCCAAGCATATGATACCTTATAAATATTAATTTGATATTTATAAGGCTATTCCAATATCAAATATGATCTTGGCGGATAGTGGCATATTGCCAAAGACAAGAACTCGATGAAAGCAAATAAACATATGAAACTTCTATTAAGAAGTATAACAAAATAAAAGTAAGGAAGTATGTATATTAAAAAAAACTAGAATGGCTATTGCCACAAGACAAGAAAACTATAGACTCTTGAATCTAGACTAGAAGTAAGAAAGGAATTGACAAGAGTGAAGAAGGCTTCATTCTTGCCTCTATAAATACAATCTGACTAAGATCTATATGGCGGTATTCTATAGGACCTCTTACATGTGTCTAATTTGCAAGACACATGTCAAACTTGCACGATAAGTTTTCTACATGTGTGCTACGTACTTGGCTTGTTCTGCAAGCTACCAACATGTGTGACACATGGCTAGCTTGTTCCACAAGCTACCAACATGCACTAGAACAGAGCTGTGTTAAAAATGACGGAATTTAATCCGGATTTAACACGGTTTAATAGGAATTTTAAAGTATCAAAAAAATAACATCATGTCACCTTGGTTATCAACTTTGAGAGGGACTGAATGGTTTTGTTATAACCGTTTAATAGACATATTAAAATTTTGTGTTAAATTGTGTTAAAAATTTATGTTAAATTGTGTTAAAAGTTTGTGTTAAATTGTGTTAAAAACTTATGTTAAACTCTGTTAAAGATTTGTGTTAAATTGTGTTAATATTTGTATTAAACTGTGTTAAGAATTTGTGTTAAATTTTGTTAAAAATTTGTGTTAAATTATATTATAAATTTATGTTAAACATAATGATTCCTATTAAAATATTATTTTAACATGGTAATCAAGCTATTTATATTTAACATAATTTTAACATATAATAACTATTATTCTAATAGAATAACTAATTGAACTTGAAATTGTAACGCACTTATTTAACAGATACTATCAAATGTTTAAACATCAAAATTAACAAGAGCTTGCAACTTTAATGCCAACAATTGCATTTATGATAAAATTTGTTTTAATATCAACTATTGCTTTAGTAATAGCCATGTCCATTGCAAATTCTAATCCGTATGATATTAAGTAAACAAAAAATTGTAATAACTATATATGCTAGTATCTTGCATATAATCTACTTTATGTGCATCTTCCAGAACACTCGACTTCTCCATGTAGCGCCAATTCTTTCAAAAACTGCCCAGCCTCCCCTTGTGTTTAATTCTCCTTCTGAAACTTGGACTTTGTTTTCCTACGCTGCAAGAATCAATATTTTATTGTTAAATGTAGTAAGTGCCTATTTCTCTTTACTAACATGTACAAAAATCTGAAAATTAATTATAACTTGAGATACATATCTTTGGTGGATATGATGTTGTATCCTTTTTTGAATTTGCTTTTTCTCGAGTTGCACATTTCTATCATAAAAAATAAAAAAACACCCAGAAAGAACATGAGACAAGTTGCACAATATATTATATAAAACTTGGGCCACTATAAGCCTTCCAAAAAACTATGAAGTATAAATTAACAATTACCAATCAGATGTAAACATTGCAGAAGCCTTACCAGATTTTTAATCTCATCCACCACATCATCTTCCTTTGATGTAGAAATGGCCACAAATTTAGGATCCTAATCACGCACAACCACCAATATCAAATACACACTATAAACACATAGAGTTTGTAATACTTTTCTATCAATAAAATAATATAAAATAATATAATATAACATAAGACAACATAAATTAATATAATATATAACATAAAATAACATAACTTAACATAACACAATATAACATAATATAACATAATATGACATGAAATAATATAAAATAACATAAATAAACATCAAATAATATAACATGTAAGTTAAAAAGACACATGTTTACTTCATACTTACGAATCAAATACTCTGGCCAAATAAGAAAATGCCCCACAACATCCTTCAAGTTCGTGATTGGCTCCAAGTCATGTTTCAGAGGATATGGCAACACCTCAAAATCACAAATTATACTCTTTACCTCCACACCGATATTGCCAATACTCACGGGCTTGCAATGCATTTTCCCTCCCGTGACTTGGTGCACTTGCCCTCTTGCAACTACAAGGTAAGGATTCTTATTGGTAGGAGATTCCAACAGATTCACTCTATCGCCAATGGTAAAAGAACTCATTGGAAGTGACGGAGGCACCTCATTAATCGACAAGTTCTTTTGAGGATGGGGCACTTCACGTGCTACCTATACTTGAGGTAGTGCAAACACCTCATGAGTCTTTGATGCCTCAGGTAGCAATGGTACCTCTAGCATCTGAGGCACCTCAGGCATTGGAGGGACCTCAGGCATTGGAGGCACCTCAAGCGCCAACATCACCTGAGATGGCATAGGCACCTCACAATTTGAAGGCAAATTTGATGGCAGTACTTGCTCATTACACCCAACTGGTGTCATATCACCGACACACATTGGTGCAATGTCATCATTCTTCTCATGCTCCAAAACCAATGCTAGAGCCTCTCTAGTCACATCTATGCCTCCTGAAGCAGAATTCATTGCTTCACTTCTACCACCCGCTAACGAACTGCTGCCAAAACATACTGAGTGGAGATCTTTCATCATCGCTTGTATCACCTCCAAAATGCGTAGTTGCAACTACTAGGCTTATTCTAGCCTATCCAATCGCTCATCTTTTTTGTCAGCCTCCTCGTACTCAAGTTTCCTCTTTCATGATAATTAGGCCTATCGCTCTTGTTCTTTTATGGTTGCTATTTCCTCGCTAATCTCAGACTCAGTTGACTCGTGTCCCGAGCGGATGCTCTAAAATCAATATCAATTACAAAAGACTTATCATAAAGAAGTTTTTTATAGGCGACAACAAATGCAAGAAGCACATTATTTAAGCTACAGAACTGACTACAACAAATGCAATGTGAGAAGCATCAAACCTCCTACCAAGCTTGTGAAGAAAAAACAATTTTATAACGTGTAAAATAGTACAAGCAGACTAGCCACAACATCAACAAGATAAACACAATTGCATAGCATCGAAAGAAAATAAAATCCTAAGCAGCTTCAACTTCCAATCGGAGTTGACAATTTAAATTATTTTTTTATCACAAATACAAGCAAATTGTGCATAGAAGCATAGTAATTCAGTAATCGGAACAACATCAATATTAATTGTATATAAGTAGAATAATAAATTTTATTGGCGGTGGATACAACACTTATAACAAGACGTGCCAATTTTAACGCATTGTTTTAACATAAATATGAAATTTTAATAATTTTATTTAATATGATTGTTAAAATCATGATAAAAACTATTAAAATTTCATATTTTTGTTAAAACATTGCATTAAAATGTAACAATTTAACAGATACTCATAAACTTTAACGGTTCTAGGATAACGGGGATAGAAATTTTTTCAAAAACAACCCGACTAGACACAACATCAACAAGCAAAATGACGCAATGTGTAGCGCAGCAAAGGAAAGCCACATACTGCACAACTTGTGGCAATAAAACAACTCAGAAGAATCGAAAAAAAATATTTAAAAATTCAAATTAGAAAAACGAGATAAGACAGTTGGTCCACATCTCAGGAAGACCTAAAAATCATAGGAGCATGCCTTCACATGCTAAAAAAATTAATCATTGTCAATTTGACTAAAACCAAAAAAAAAGAATCTAATCCTCAAAAAATATGTAATCATCAAAGAAAAACGTGAATCAAGAACTCAATCGCTACCTTGCCTAAAAGTTTACACAAAACTAATGAAACCATAAATCATGCTCAACCATCACCATGTCAACCATGACCGTCCTCTTTGAACTATGGTTGTAGCAATGATTCCGACCTAGGACCACCACTACTGGAATTGAAATTAAGAGAAGATTGGTACAGCAAGTAGTACGAGTGAGCTCAAAGCTTGTGAAAAAAAAAATCACACAAAAATCCTATACCACAGGTCCTCAAAAATCCTTAGAGCTTGACATACATTTCAAAAATCTCTAAAAATTAGATGCAATTTGCCAATAGCTAAGGTGGGTCAAAGAAACTTACCAATATTAACACAGCAGATGTGTGTTGTTTTCAAGATGAGCCCCCTCTAGACGGCCTCCCAAGCATAATGCTTGCCATATGATCTGATTTTTCTAGAATAGTGGGATCCTCCTATAATTCTTGCAACTTCTCCCAAACGCGTTCGTCAATATCAGGTGGCCTTGGCAAGCCGATGCAAATCTTTTTGTTGAGCTAGTACTTGATCCTGGACATAGCTACCGACATCTTATTGTTCAACCAAGTCCTCGACAACTCATTGCAAGCTCCATAGAAATCATACTCATGATGAATTCGTTGGAATAAAATCTTCTTGACAGTAGGTGTTTGCCCATGCCACCCAAGTGAGTATGTTGGATCAAGCTGTCTCCAAAAGGCATGGAGATCCTTTGTTAGATGCGATTCCACTATCCCTAAGAGTGTACCGTTCCAATCTAACTTCACTTGTTTCTTTTCTAAATCAACGTTGAAATTGTCCATAGGAGACCATCTCTTATCGTAGCATGAAGGTGTCTGCGATGGTAATTTTGAAAGTGACCTCCGACCACGAACACGATGAGCGCCATCCACACCCTCGAAGCTGCCTCCTCCATCAACATCATTGGAGCCTTTAGGAGCACCTCGGCCTTTCAGAGAATGACTATGGTGCATGCTCCTTTGACCAATGTATTGAATGTTGTGGGACGTCCTCGCTATGAGAATTTATCCTTCTTTGCTTGATTGTAATGAGCTGCATGTCCTTCTCTGCCCGCTGCAAGCTGTAATCGACGCCGCTGGCTCTTCGATGCAGCGCTCTGCAATGGCTAGGACTCCGATGAAATCCTACGCTCGTGTGCCATTGCTCTTGCACTTCTCACCTTAGGCCCGTGTCCAAGGCTTCTTAATCTATCCGTTGGTGACGCAAATGTGTGGTTGTGACTCAAGTTCACCTTGTAAACTAAAGTAAAGTTTCTAGCTGAGTGTGGTGTAAAAGCTTCATGGCAACTGCCTCCCTCGCGAGCGCCCTATGCCCGTAAACTAGTTTCTGATTTGGACATTCTCTTATGCCTCCTCTTTGCCAGCTTTGAGATTGGCAGAAGAACCTATTTGCAAAATAATTCTTGTGTTGCTCCACCGCCTTCTAAAGTCACATACCTTACAATGTGAGCAAGCAATTGAACGAGAATTCAACAAGAGCCTTCCAAATGTGGGTATGGAGTTTAAAATCCTACTATAGCTGTATCCTAAGTTGTCAAAAAATCAATGGCCAGTGTCATATTACGTGTTGTCTCGTTCGGGAATGCATCGGGCAGTTGGCTGTAGAAGGTAAAACACTATTTGCAAATACTCAAGAAACCCTAATAAGTTTCATCCATGTATAAGGAATATAATTTGAGCTTCAATTCAAAAGTGTTTAAAAACACTCCTCTTAGTAAAATCAACCATACATATACCCCAATTACCTCGTTTCTTTTATAATTAAGCAATTTTTATTTTTGTTTATAAGCCCTAATCCTAATTAGTGAGCTTTGATAAGCTATAATTTTTAATCAAATCGTCCACTTAGTGTGAAATTTTGCACACAAATGCTAGTATAAGCTTTTTACATGCTCAAAAAAATTTAGTCCAACCCAACTTACAGATTGCAAGAAAACGCCCAAAAAGCGCACTAATGACACTTGGCTGCCAACTTGAAGATTGATGTAGAAACTCTAGTGGTGATTTCTCCTTCTTTCACCATTAACTTGAGCTCAAACTTGGTGTATAGCTTAACCTACAAGTCTTCTATTAGCATACTAAAAGTTACATTGATCCAATTGGTGGATCTTTAGTTATCACAAAAATCCTATCCAACCCTAAACTGCCAATTTTTGACAACCCTTTGTATCAAAACTCAAATATCTCTTGATTGCATCGCTAAATTAATACAAATTTTTGTTTACACTTAGCACACCTAACAATCCAAATAATATCAAATTTTGAACTATAGATGCTTCACAAATTTTACGAATCACTCAACAATGCAAGCCATCATTGTCTTATATAAAACCCAAATCACCAATACAAACCTTGACTTTGCATAGCGATTGGTAAGTCCTCCAAAATCCTATCGTTACAAGCTAAACAATCTTGGAACTCCTTTCAAGCTAGCTATCCAATTCTAATCGCCGATCTTCAAATGTCTCCTCTTCTTTGCCTTTGGCAATCGTTTTTGTCCCTAGAGGTCTGATTTTGACCTTGTCTCATACCCGGTCTTTCTTTGGATATCAATTCAACTAATTGTAAGGATTTTTAAGTTAAATCCTATCTTCAACTTAATCCTAGTATCAACTATAATAACTATTTTTCTTTTTTATCCTATTTTAATTAACTTATGGCTTTTCAAAATCAATAATAGAGTTTGTATAGCCTAGAAGAAAACTTTAACAACTAACTTTTATCTGTTAGCTATTAAAATAAGAAAATAATCTAAGAGGCTTCCATAACCCTTTTCTTAAGTATCTTAAGTTCCTATTGAACTAAGATAATCAAATATTAAATATAAATTATTCTTATCTATACCTTGCACTATATAAACGTGCTGCAACACAACATCCACCCCCTCTGAATCTGCGCATCCTCTGGTATGCGCCAATTGAAGCATATGTCATAGTTGGCGTTATACCATCTCTTTATTTTTTGCACCAAGTTCTTCTTCATCATCCATTTCAATATAATTGTCTTCTTCAAAGTCATTGATATCTTCAATATGATCTTCCACGTTTATTTCTCCATCTCGTCTTTTGAAAACTTTTACTCGCTTCTCGGTAATAGGTATCTTCAACCTTGTACCATCCAATTCCTTCATTAAATATGTGGCATTGTCTTGAACTGTTACCACTATATAAGGTCCAAATCAACGTTTTGAAAATTTCCGTAAGGTACTATGCTGGTTATCCAAACTATTGTCATAAACAAGTATCCAATCACCTTCTTCAATTGCTTTAGGCCTCAATCGATGTCGTTTATCAAACCAAGCCTTGTTCTTTAGCCTTGCTTTTTGTAATCATTTTAATGTTAGTTCTACATCTTCTGATCTTTGTTCAAGCTGTTGAATTCTAATAGCTAGTAACTCTTTTCTTGTTAATCCATCTTTCCAAGGTAGTACACTCCAAGTTGGCACTTGTTCTTCAATTGGCATAATAGGTTTTTGACCTGTCATGAGTTCCACTGGCATATATCCTATCATAGAACTATGTGTTGTTCGATCAACCCATAATACATAAAGTGGAAGTCAAGGCCATTCTCTCACTCTTCCATTGCAAGCTTTAACCAAGGCTTTTACAATTGGTGGATGTCCACGTTTACTCTTTGCATTCCCTTCTAGATTATAAGCTGTGGTTAATGATAATTTAACTCCACATCTCTTGAAGAATTCACGAGCTTCATGTGCATTTAATTCTCTATGATCTGCAGTGATCTTTTCTACACATCCGTAGTGGCAAATAACATCCTCAAGTAAAAACCTGCAAATTCCTTCTATAAACTTTGTCTTTAAAGCCTTGCCTTCCACTTGGTTTGATAAATCCTCACGAGCCAAAACTAAATACCTCATTTGCCATAGTTCCATTGGCATAATAACCAAATCCACAATCCATTTAAAATGAATGGCCAAAGAATATGTTGGATGCAAACCATCTCGATGTCGTATATTTGAATACATTTGACAAGCCACACAAGATTCTACAAATGAAGTTACATCTCGATACATATACTTCCACCAATATCGTTCCTTCAATTTAACAAAAGTAGTCCAAATTCCTCTATGCCTTGCCCATAAACTATCATAAAATTCGTTGAGTAATTCTTGTTGATCTTCTTTGGTACCTACTACTCGTTGTGGCATACCAATGTTTGATTTCGGCCTCTTCCATAGAAATCTCCTTTGTAATATGAACTTGTATGCTTTTCTCCTAATCTGTTTAAATTTTTCAACTGACCAATTAGCATGCTTGGTTAACGTGCTCAAATAATATCCAATATCCAATAAATCTTCTTCATAATTTTCTTCATGAAATGGCTTATTTTCCTTGTTCAATTGTGAAATTGAATAAAATTTAGTACCCACATCATCAATATCCTCTATCATTTCATCTTCTCCATTATATCTTGCTCGAGATAACATATCTACTACAAAATTGTCCTTTCCCACAACATGCTTAAACTCCAAATTTAATGACTTGATATAAGCAATCCATTTAACATTGCAATGTCTAGAGTTGTGCAATTAGTAATCATTCTAAGCAAAGGCAAACAATCTGTTTCTACCACTATTGTTGCCCAAATTAAATAATCCCTTTCAGCTTTCATAGCTGAAACAACTCCCCATAATTCCTTTTTCACTTGACAATATGCACGTTGGCGAGCACTTAAAACCTTAGCTCCAAATCAAACTGCAAATCTATGTCCATTTGAATCATCTTGATCCACTGCCCATCCAATGGCAATTAGACTAGTATCCACTGTAAGAATCACTAGTCTATTATACTTATAATCAATTTTTCTCAATATTGGAGGTGATATTAATAATTCCTTCAATATTTGCATTGCTTTGATATGTTTTTCTTCCCATTTAAAATGATAACCTTTGCGTAATAATTCATACAATAGATCCACTATATGAGCATAGAGGGGAATCCAATTACGATAAAATACACATGCACCCAAAAACCTATGCACCTTTGTTAAAGAACTGCAATCTTCTTTTATTCTTCTAATTGCATCAACCTTGGCTAGATCTGGTTTTCTTCCATAAAATCCACATAAATGTCCAACAATTATAATTTCTTATATTCCAAATATAGATTTTATATCTGATAATGTAAGATGAACTTCTTCAAGCCGAGTCAATATCTTTTCACAATCTTGTATATGATTGACAACATACTTGCGACACCCTTTTTTATCTAAAGTTTCATCCTTGTCTTCTTCTTTGCACCCTTTAATAGGAACATCATCTAAAAAAGGCATAGTCTTTTCAAGAATAAAATCCCTCAATACCTTATTCATCCCGCTCATCATATGTGCAACTGAATTAGTAGCACCTTGAGGAAGAGTACACATTTTAACCAATGCAAGTAGAGTTTTCATTGTTGTCATGTTTCTACTTTCTTTTGCTAGTTGAAATTGGTCATAGCCTGAATACAGGTCATCCATTGAATAAATTGCCTTTCCTGCAAATGCTTCAGCAAATTCATCTACTATTGATCCAATTCCTGCATTTCTGATAGTCATTGCATTTACTGGCTGCATATCTTGAATAAATCGTAATGATCCATTTTTCTTAGGCACTGTAAACCATCGGCAAGAATATGGTGCAAAAGAAGGCTCCAAAATCTTCATCTTCATCTTTTCTTTTAATAATTCTATCAAACTCGATAAATACACCTTTGGCACTGGAATTGGCCTCAAATTCCAAGATACATGTGATATAGTGAAAATAACCATAGGAGTTATAATATTTAGATTCACACACCCAATTTCATGAGATTCAAAGGCAAATGATTTACCTTGTTTTGCTAGCATTTCTTTGAAGAATACAATCTCCTCTGGCAACAAGGAACAATCAAAATCAATCTTTAATTCTTCAAAAGTTTCTTTAATAAATTTATGTCCAATATTTCTTGGATCCCTCAAGCTCTTTTCTCTTGATGCTGTTTTTACTTGTTTTTTACAATCTTTTGGTAAAGGCCCAACAATGGATTTTATCTTCTTATCTACTATCTTGTATTTTGTTTCAATCACAACCTCTGGTGTTTGAAAAGATTCAATCATATCATAAACTTCTTTCAAATGAATCTGTATAATTTTATCATCATCACCTAATCCAATAGATGCAATTAGTTCTAAAGGATCTTCCAATCCATTTTTTTTACAAATACCAATAATCTTTTCATCATCTTCTAATATTTTTAATCCATATAATTTTCTTTCAACAGTACATAATCTTTTTTTCTCATTTCTTTTTAGATCCTCAATCCTCTTATACATAACACTTCCATTTTCAAAAATGCCAATAGATCTTGCATCAAAGGTACATATATCTTGCGAGAGTACCTCCCTTTTTGTACCTCCATAATCCTGCTTTATAGTGGTACTCCTCAAAAATCCGTAATTCTTCAACAATTCTTGGCAATGGTTTCTCTCTCAATTTGTCTCGATTACGTTCATGATTTGGAGGAACAGTCAAAAATTGTACTGCCTTTTTTCCATCTTTACTACAAATCCGTGCATAAGCTGATCCATCATCAAGGACTTTTGTTTCCATTCAAGTCGCAATAATGTACGCTTGTTCCAATATAAGAAGATAAATTGTTGCATCTTGAACAAAGAAATTTGATTCCATTGCAACATTACCAATCTGAACCTTCACATCTGGGCAAGTATCATACAACTCACCTCGTGTATTATTAGCTACCCGTATTATCCATCCATGCTCCATGTCAATTGGCCACTTCAATTTCATGTAAAGATCCTTAGAGATAAGGTTTATTTCTGAACCATGGTCAATCAAGGCAACAACTAACTCATCCATATCTCCAATCTTTACTAATGCCTCTGTAGTTGCTCTAGCCCAATGCTTTCAAGTATAATGATTCAAAATTTCTTTCTCCTTATCACTTAGATCATCAAAACGTGCTTTTTGATTATAACTCCTTCTTCCATTTGTTGATTTTTTGTAACAGTTGCCAATTTCATCTTCTTCATCCTTACATATATGTGCATTAATAGTATGATTTGATCCAGATTCACCCATTAATTGCCTCTTTCGCTTAATACTATCAATAATAACATCATGGAATTCTTTCTTTGCAATACCCAATATTTCTTTTAATGTGAATTCAACTTTAGCATTCAGGACACATTCTTCAAGCACCCCCTTTAAATCTGTTGTTGCTTCAATATCAGAGAGAAGTTTATAAGCCATTGACTTATCTTTTTCTCCTAAGTTCTTTGATTTTTCTTTTGAAGATATTGAAGCATCCTTTGTTGGTAATTCCTGTGATGCCATCCCACGAGCCTTATCTCCCCGAGTCTGTCTTTTTGAAGAATTTCCTTCTCTTATATTGTTAGAATCTTGTCTTCTCTTTTCTTCTATTAAGGCTTCATGTTGATTTTTAGCAATATAGGCATGTATTGATAAAGCTTCTACAGGATCCTTCCAATCCATAGCTCCACGAATTATTGCAGCAGTCTTTAATAAAGCTTCTCGTGGCATCTTTTTCTTATGCATTGTGGAAATGGCAGAAGACCAAATCCCACTTGGTTCAATATTTTAAGAAAATTCTTGCTTAGTATTATCATCCACTCTAGTACCATAACTTGCAATTTCTATTACTATAATCCTATTCACTATCAAATAATCCTTAACCAATGCTTTCATACCTTCCTTACCAAAGTTGATTTGAAAAATATCACTAGTATCCTTTAATGCCACATTTCCATCTTTCCAAAAAATAATGCCTCGTTGGACCATTTCATTAAACTCACCACAATCCTTTTGAGAATAGAAATCATCATCACACCAGATGCATCTTTACACATATCCTTGCTTAAAAGTAGATTTTGGATTTATTACAGAAGTCTTCTCCTCAAGCCTTGCAAATTTAATTTGAAGATCCCGCATTCCGCTCTCGTGGTAGAGAGAATCTACTGTCAAGGACAAGAACTCGATGAAATCAAATGGACAAGTGAGACTTCTCTTATAAAATAAAAATAAGAAAATATGTATTCAATAGAAACTGGAATGGCTATTGCCAAAAGACAAGACAACTAGAGACTCTTGAAACTAGATTAGAAGCAAGAAAGGAGTTGACAAGAGTGAAGAAGGCTTCATTCTTTTCTCTATATATACTATCTAACTAGAAGCTACGTGGCGATGTTCTATAAGACCTCCAATATGTGTTGACTTTGAAGGCCACTTGCCTTAGCTTGCAAGGCAAGTTTTTTACATGTGCGCCATGTAGTTAGCTTGAAGAACAAGCTATTAACATGTGTGGCACATGGTTAACTTGTTGACCAAGTTTCTAACCAAGAAATCAACTATGGACACCTATACGGTCAAAGCAGCATCTATGAAGCTTCTAGGAAGTTTTTCTAGAAGATATTATAGAATTAACTTACTTTTATCTACTTTTATCTAATTCTACTTAATTATATAGATAACTATGTGTATGTCTATGATATTATCCCTCCTTTTAGGCACGAGTTCCATGAGGAGCGGTGGTTAGATATTGAAGAAGTCTAAGATACGCCAGATTGTATTTGCCACATACTGTGATCTTTGTTCTCTTCGAAGGTAATTAATGGATCCTCTCAGCCATCGATAATGTTCCATTCCGGGGCAAGAAGACCACCCTGTTATTTGATCATTGTTGTGACCTTCATAACTTCTTTCGAATAACACGTTTGGAACACCATCAGGAGTTGTTCCTACCTCCAATAAAATCATCAAACATCGGGAGTCTCTTCCAAGGTCGTGATACCAAACACATTGTATCTTGCCATCTATTCGAAGAAGAACATGTCGTTCTTGAAGATCTTCATCTCGGTTGCGTCGTCTTGAAGGTTGTGACAATCGCAATGTCTCATCTGACAAGTCAGCAAATGAAGGCTCTTGAGTCGAATCCGCTGGTTGTTGGTTCTCCATTTCTTCAATGCCACAAATACAAAGAAGTTACAAACAAGGTTAGAAAGTTGAATGTTATCTTGCCTAGATCTTGTTTCTTTTATAAGAGAGGTCTTCATCTTGGTTTTAATGGATGTCGTTGATGAAAGGTCTCCACCTTCCTTGCTGCATTTGCAAGATTCTTTCCATATGCGCTCACTAATATTATATCCGTGCCAATGAATAATATATTCCAACCTGTTTCGACGCCGCCTCAAATCTAAGACTTCTTCCACCTCAAATTCTTCATTGTTATCCACTTCTATAGGAGGTGGTGGCATTTGTTTTCTTCCTTGTATATTTGTTGTCTTATATGGCTCAAGTAGAGACACATGAAATACATGATGAATCTTCATAGACTCTGGTAGCTTTAATTGATAATCGACTGGATTGACTTGTTCACAAATTGAGAATGGTCTAAGCCTACGATAGTCCAACTTATCACAAGGACAAACAGTCTTGATATTTCAACGAAGTAGCCATATCTTATCACCAACATGGAATTGAGGTTGTTACTTGCGATAGACATCTGCATTGGTCTTTTGTCGTTCCTGAGCTTCTTTTAATCGCACCTTCATTGTTGCATATAGCTCTACCAACTAATTTGCCAAATCTTTTGCCGCAGGATTATCAGCTTTTGAAAAGTCAAAAATATCAAGTCGTGGGTGATAACCATAATTGGCAAAGAAAGGTGTTTGTTGAGTAGAAGAACGTATCAAATTATTATAAGCAAACTCTGCCAATGGCAAAAGAGTTATCCAATCGTCTTGATGGTAATTGATGGTACACCTCAAATATTGCTCCAAGACTTGGTTCACTCGTTCCGTTTGACAATTTGTTTGAGGATGGAAGGTTGAAGATAGTTTTATATCCACCTTCAATATCTTGAACAAGGTTCTTCAAAATTTGGATACAAATTGCGTTTCTCTATTTGATATAATATCCCTTAGCAATCCATGATGGAGATAGATGTTGTCAAGAAAGAGCTTAGCTGTTTCTTCACCTGTGATAGATTTTGTACATGGTACAAAGTGTGCCATCTTGGTGAACCGATCTACAATCACGAATATGGAATCATATGAACTTGAAATTGGTAGATCTGTGATAAAATCCATAGAGATAGAAGACCATGGTTGTTCTGGTATAGGTAGTGGTTGGAGAAGTCCGTAAGGTCGATGACGAGGGGTTTTTGATCTTGAACAGACATTACATGATTGTACAAACTCCTTAACTGCCTTCCACATTTGAGGCCACAAAAAATCTCTTGATATTAGTTCCAGAGTCTTGTTGTATCCAAAATGTCCTGCTGCGGAAAAATTGTGATGAGCTTCAAGAGCACGTAGTCGTGCTTCGCCTTCTGGGATATACAAGTGTCCCTCAAAGTAGAGTAGATTATTCTTGAATTCAAACTTGGAAGTATCATTAGACTTAGATGAATTGTTCTTAATATCATCAACAAGAGGATCTGAAAACATACTTGACTGGATTTTTTTGAGAAAATTCGAATCAACGGTCAATGTTGATTTGATTGCTCAAAGATAAAATTATTCTGGCTTCAAGAGGATCGTTCTTTGTTGATCAAAAGTTGCATCTCCTTCTTTTGGAGCAAGATAAGAACGTCTAGAAAGGGCATTAGACAAACCTTGTTGTTTTCTTGGCCTATACGTGATAATGAACTCGAATCTTGACAAAGACATACTCCAACGAGCTTGACGACGATTTAAAACACGTGCTGATATGAAATACTCGAGATTCTTGTAATCCATTGTCGTATGACATGGCCTCCTATCTGGAAATACACTGGGTACCTGGCTGTGGAGAGTTTATTTGAAATTTGATGGCAAAAACCAACAGGTGGTTTGTCCTCAGTAAAAAGGACAAATAATACAAAAATCTCATAAAAAAAAAGTTATGTATATAAACCCTTTTGTATTCAAGTAGGTTTGTACAAAAAAGATTCAAATTTCCACAAAAACCCTTCAAAACTTTATTCACCCGCAAGGACTAATTTCTTGCTAAACTTTAGAGTCTAATAACTCTTAATCCAATTGTTCAATTTCTATAAAATTTAATCTTAAGTGTAGATAATCCTCTTAAGTTTCACCACAAGAAAGAATTAACCATAAATTTGTTTGTGATTGTCTGAAATCTTAAAATCCCTAGCAGGTGCTTGAAACCCTAGCTCAAAGACACCCGAGCACTATTTTCCTTATATCTCACAAATCCAAAACCCTAATGCCAAAAAATTCTTGCCCATAGTCTTGTGACATAAACATATACAATCTTGAAAATTTTGAGCCAAAAATCTATCAAATTGCATAAGATATAGCTCAAAATGTAACCACTATGTAAGCGGGTCACTTACTGCCCTTAAGTCTGTAAGCACTGACTTTAACTCCCAATATCTCCTTCACCCTAGCTTGGATTTTATCAAGCCATACGTGAAAGTGCTCTCTCCAATCCCAATCGCCGATCCTCGATTACTTTCTGTATGCGTGAGTTATACTCAAAAGAGCGACAATAGGTCTAAAATTGATACCTTAACTTTGGGCGCCTATAACTTCTTCATAAAAAGTACAAATCACACAAAATTTGCACCTAAATCAGATCCAAAAACCTAAACCTTATGATCCTAGCCTCTGATATTTGACTCTTATCCAAAAACAAATCCTAATTCCTAATAAATCCTCGAGCAACCTCCTTGAAGCCCATTGGGCATGATTTTTGGCCAATTAGAATATAGATTTCTATTATCCACCTCTATTCATCCACATGGACGGCCAAACTATCCTTTTTACACTAAAAATCTTTTTTTAACCCTTCTTCTTGTAAGATTTACATACT
>JAWRVF010001494.1:52193-64989 GCA_036785485.1 Physcomitrellopsis africana | reverse complement strand
TCAACAGTTTCTATTCTTCTTGTCTTTGGCAATAACCATTCTAATTCAATATTATATCACCTTGGAATGATTCTTTATTCTTTTTAAGTGACACAAGAGTGTTTTTTGATACTTTAGTTATTTGTATTTCATGTCCTTAATAGTTTGACAAGAATGCAGATTCATTATTCTTGTTTTGTATTTTAGAAGTCAGTGGATTATTTCACTTCTATTATTGTATTTAAAGATTACAAATTATCCACCTTTAAACTAATATTCTTTGCTTTTTAATCTTAATTTTTTTCTCAAAGAAAAAAGATCATTTTTCTTTATAAATTTTTTTATTTGATATAAGAGGTTATAGATTATCTTCTTCTTATTTGAATTGTGGATTTATTAAATAATCTAAGATAGAAGAAAAACTTGTAGATGCTACACTTAGAAGAAATAATAATAGATTCACAACTATTGTAGATCTTTAAGAGCTTGTTAACATTCTTAGGATAGAAATTTCACTTATTATTAATATCAACCATAGAAGTATTATTCCTATGTCTATGGAAGAAGTCCAAAGGCTATACCAAGAAGTTGTATAGTTGAGAAAAATAAATAAATTAACCTCACAACTAAATCCAAGAAGTCTTACTTCTACAAGCCTAAAAGAGGCAAAGATTAATATGCCTAAGAAGTTTGATAGAATAGGATCAAAATTTCAAGGATATTTGCAACAAGTGAAGCTTTATCTATAGCTATATCTTTTCTAATATTCTAATGGATTTACTCAAGTTGGATTAATAGGTGCACTTTTTTCTGGAAGTGTTTTATTTTTGTTTGCACCTTTGATGGAAAAAGGTTCATGAGTTCTTTATGATTTGAATTAATTCTTCAAAGTGTTTATAGCCATATTTGAAAAAAGTGATTAAGAAAAGATAGCACAAACCAAACTTTTATCTTTACAATAAGGATCATAATCAATTACAATTTATATTATCAAATTCCAAAATCTTGCTTATGATATAGAGTGGAATGATCAAGCCTTTATTAATCAATTTTGTTATGCATTAAAAAATAATATCAAAGATTTTTTTATTAACAATGCCAAAAGTCGACTCTTTGGAATAATTTATTACTCAAGTCATTGCATATAATAATTGATTATTTAAAAAGCATCAAGAATATAAATTTGGTTAGAAAAGAAGAAGTCAATTGATGATAACAACTCCTAAGTTTTTAGAAACTTATTTGACTAAGCCAAAACTAATGCAAATTGATATAATATATTTTAAATCTTTCACTAAATAAAAAAAGATGTCGTCAAGAGGGTCTGTACTTATAATATAGAGAAGCTAAATATACTATTCAATATTTTTTGAAAAAGCAACATAATTATAAAATAAGGAGCATGATTGCTAGAAAAAATATGGTATTGAAAAACAAGTTTCTCTAATTATAATAGAGATTGTTGTCATATTGTAATATGTTTATATAGTGAAAAGTATGAATAAGAATAATTTCTACTTAGTACTTAATTATCTTGGTTCAATAGGAATTTAAGATACTTAAAAAAAAATTTATGAAAGCCTCTTAGATTATTTTCTTGTTTTGATAGCTAATAGATAAAAGTTAGTTATTAAATTTTCCTTCTAGGTTGTACAAACTTTGTTATTGCTTTTAAAAAGCCATAAATTAATAAAAATAGAATAAAAAAAATAAATAGTTAATATGGTTGATACTAGGATTAAATTAAAAATAGGATTAAGCTTAAAAATCCTTAGAATAAGTTGGATTGATATCCAAGGATCGACTATGTAGGAGATAGGGTCAAAATCAGACCTCCACCCATAAAAATGACCACTAAGGACAGAAAGTCGATGCATTTGGAGATCAATAATTAGAATGGAGAGTCAACTTTAAGCTGATTCTAGAGATGTTAAGATTGTTTCAATAGGATTTGAGAAGACTTAGCAATTGCTATTTAAAATCAAGATTTGTATAGGAGGTTAAGTTTTTATGCAATAAAGTTAGGACCAGCACTTTTAGCTATTGCGTGCAATTGAAGTGACATTTATAATTGGAAATTTGATAATATATGGGTGATTAAGTGTGCTAAGATTGAATTAAAATTTGTAGCAATCTAATGGTGAAATTAAGATTTTTTTGATCTTTAGTACGAAGAGATACCAAAAATTGGTAGTTTAGGACTACTTAGGATTTCTATGATATCTAAAGATCTACTAGTTGAATCAAGGTGAAAATTGGCATAATATTAGAAGACTTGAAGGACAAGCTATATATCAAATTTTAGCTAATGTTAACAATTGAAGAAGGAGAAATTGCTATTAAAAAATCTACATCAACCTTCAAGCCAATGGCCAAGCAATATCAGTGCAGATTTTGGTTGATTTTCCACAATCTATAAGTTGGATTAGTTGAAACTTTTTAAACATATAGAAGACTTATATTTTCATTTATATGCAAAATTTCACATCAAGTTGACAATTAGATTAAAAATTATAACCTATTGAAGTTTACTAAATAAGACTAAGACTTGTAAAGAGAAATCTCAGTTGCTTGATTGTGTCAAGCAACAAAGCAATTGGGATTTGTATGTAGATAAAGTTATCAAAAAGAGTATTTTTAAGTACTTTGTATTGACTTAAATACTCTCATATTGATATTCAATCATATTTTTCTTATATAAATAAAACTTGTTAAGGATTCTTGGGTATTTGTGAATCATAATTTCATGTTCCATAGCCAAGTGCTTGAAGCATTCTCAAACAAGACAACATGTCATATATCATTGTTATTATGTGGTGTGATCTTCTATCTAGGAATACATTGGATACTTGGCTGTAGAGAATTTTTTTACAACTTATTGGCAAAAATCCAATAAGTGATTTGTTCTTAAGAAAAAAGATGAATGACATAAAGATATTATAAAATAGAAATTATATTTTTAAATTTTTTTATATTTTAGTAGGTTTATACAAAAAGCTCAAATTTGCAACAAAACCTTTAATAATTTATTTACCTTCAAGGATTTACTTCTTTCCAAATTTTAAAATTTAATAATTCTTAATCCAACCATTTAATTTCTATAAATATTTTTTCAAAGTATAAAAAATATTCTTAAATCTTATTAAAAAAAGATTTAATAATAGATTCACTTTTGATTATTTGATATCTTAAAAATCCTAGCAGATACTTAAAACCCTAGTTTAGAGACACCTAAGCACTATTTTCTTCATATCTCACAAATCCAAAATCTTAATGCCATAAAATTTTTGCACATAATCTTGTAATATGAACATATATACTCTTAAAAATTTTGAGCCAAAAACTTATCAAATTGCCTAAGATATAGGTCAAAACATAACCACTAGTTAAGTAGGAGTTACTTACTATCTTTTAATTACAAGAATTAATTTCAATTAATACTTAAGATATATAAAAGTCATTATAAATATAAAATCAACCTCAAAATTTTTATAAAAAAATATAAAAATATAAAAATAAAAATTATATAAACCTCAATAACAGCCTTTTTAATAGATTCCTTTTAAACTAGCAACCTAACTATATCTTCCAACCAATAAAATCCATTTATATGGATTTCATTTAATTTTATAAGAAATTATATACTAAATATATATGTATAATATTTTTATATGGTAGCCAAACTATAATATGACACCGTACAGCTAGAATCATATGCAATATCTAATAAAGGTCTTATTTTGTCTTCAAATCTCTTAGCTTGTTTTATAATAGATGTATCTTTAGGACCTAAAAATCACAAAGTATTTATCTTATTAGATTCACGAGCTTCAACTTATTTCATAGACAAAGATTTTGTCAAAAAATAAGAAATATTTTTAGTTAAGAAAATTAAATCTATGCATATAAAGGCTATAGATGATAATTTTTTGTCATTTGGAGATGTCACCAATGAAACTATTCCTTTAGATATAGCAACTAAAGGATATAATAGCATAATAATATTTAATGTGATTAGATCACCTTTCAATTCAATTATTTTAGAATTATTATGATTAAAAAAATATAATCCTTAGATAGATTGGACTTCTTGTAATCTTGATTTTTTTTGTAGTTTAATCCAAAAATCCATTAATCAAGTGGAAATACATAAGTCAAATACATCCAAATCCTTTTTAATATGTGCAAAAGCTTTTATATATGTGGCAAAAGAAGGATCATCTTTTGCTATATACGCTACACCTATTTTTGATATCAAAAAGACTACAAGTGATATTCCTAGCTAATATCAATATTTTTAAGATGTTTTTGAAAAAAAACACAAATATTCTTCTAGAAAATTGATCTTATGATTATTTAATCAATCTTCAAGAAGGAGCTCAACTACCATTTGGACCAATTTATAGTTTATTATAGAACGAGTTGGCTGTATTAAAAGAATATATTAATGAGAACTTGGCTAAGAACATTATACAATATTCAAAATCTCCAACAGGAGCTTCTATCTTATTTATAAGAAAAAAAATATGGATTGTTATAAATGTGAATAGATTATTGAGGACTTAACAAGATTACGATTAAGAATAAATATCTTTTATTTTTGATTTCAAGACTTCTTGATCAATTCAATCAAGAAAAGATCTATATAAAAAAAAATCTACAAGGAGCATATTATTTGATCTGTATCAAAGAAGGTGATAAATAAAAGATTGCATTTCAAACTAGGTATGGATATTTTGAATATAAAGTCAAGTCTTTTAGACTTATAAATATATTAGTTACTTTTTAACATCTTATAAATGATATTTTTTGTGAGTTTTTTGATGATTTAATTATTTGATATCTAAACAATATTTTGATCTATTTTAAAAATATAAAAAAATATAAATTTTCTGTTTATTGTATGTTATAAAAACTTAAAGATGCAAGATTATATGCCAAGATGAAAAAGTGTGTATTTTACACTTTTTAAGTTGATTTTTTAGGATGTATCATTTCTAATGATAACCTAATGATGGATCCTAAAAAAATTCAGATAATTATGGATTGGAAAATTTCAAAAACAATAAAAGATGTGTAATGTCTTTTGAGATTTGTCAATTATTATTAGATATTTATTAAGAAATTTTTTCAAATTACAACTCTATTGACATGTTTAATTTGAAAAAAAAATTAAAATAGAATAAAAAAGTGGAAGTATCATTTAAAACTTTATTTTGTATGTTCAAAAGGAGTAAAGACCAAAATATGTGACAAATATAATTTGGCACATCTTAGACTTCTTTAATATGTAATCATTGCTCCTTTTGGAACTCGTCTTTAGAAGAGAGGATAATATCATGGATATAAGATTTATTCTAATAATTATCTAATTAGTATGGATAGATAAAAGTAAATAAAAATAAATAAATTTAATAATATATTATAGAAAAGCTTCCTACAAGCTTTATTAATGTGTTTTATCTTTATTCATATCTATAGATGATTGATAGGTTAAAAATTTAGGCAACAAATTAGCTACATATTGCATATGTTAGTATCTTGTGAAACAAGTTCAGTACATGGTGTACATATAGGAAACTTATCTTGCAAGTTTGACACATATCTTGCAAATTAGACACATGTTAGAGGTCTTATAGAATGCCGCCATATTTCTATTATGTAGATAATATATGTAGAAACAAGAGTAAAGCCTTCTTCACTCTTGTTAGTTCTTTTCTTGCTTCTAGTCTAATTCAAGAGCCTTTATATTTTTTAGTCTTTGATAATAGCTATTCCAATTTCTTCTTAAATACATATACTTTCTTATTTTTATTTTATCATTTTTTTTAATAAATTTCACTAATTTATATATCTTCTTTCAATTCGTCTTCTTGATAATATTATATCATATAAAAGAATAAAATTTGTATCAAAACTTTAGACAATCCTTCTTAAGATATTAAAAATGGATATAAAACTATCTTCAATTTTTCATCTTCAAATTGATGGACAAACAAAATAGATAAATCAAATTTTGGAACAATATCTGAGATGTACCATCAATTATTATTAAGGTAATTGGACAACTCTTTTGCCATTGGCAAAATTTACTTATAATAATTTGATATATTCTTCTATTTAATAAATTTATTTTTTTGCTAATTATGATTATCATCCATAACTTGATACTTTTAATTTTTCAAAAGCTCATAATCTTGTAGCAAAAGATTTGGCAAATAGATTATTAGAGTTACTTTTAAAAATGAAGGCATAATTTAAAAAAGCTCAAAAAAAATAAAAAACCAATACAAATGTTTTTTTATAAGAAACAACCTCAATTCCACAATGATGACAAGATATGGCTACTTTGTCATAATAATAAAATTATTTGTTCTTGTGATAAGTTAGATTATTATATACTTGGACCATTTTTGATATGTAAATAAGTCAATCCAATTGCTTATCAATTATACCTACCAGAGTCTATGAAGATCCATCATGTATTCCATGCATCTCTACTTGAGTCATATAAGACAACGGATATACAAGGAAAAAAAATAAATGCCATCATTGTCATATTATGTATTGTCCTATTTGAAAATATATCAGGTACTAGACTGTGGAGGGTGAAGTTGCAGTTCACATATACCCAAGAATTAGATTGTGAAAAATCAACCAAAACTCACACTAATGTCACTTGGCCGTTGGCTTGAAGATTAATATAAATATCCTAGTGCCAAATTTTCCTTCTTCAACTATTAACTTTAATTAAAATTTAGTGTGTAGCTTGTTCTTTAAGTCTTCTAATATTGTGCCAATTTTCACCTTGATTCAATTGATAGATCTTTAGATATTGCAAAAATCCTAAATAACCTTAAATTGCTAATTTCTAATACCTCTTTGTACTAAAGATCAAATAAGTCTTAATTGCACTATTAGATTGCTACAAATTTTTATTCAATTCTAATACATTCAATCATCCACATACTGTTAAATTTCCAACTATAGATGTCACTTCAATTGCATATAATAGCTGAAAGTACCAAAAATACCAAAAAATAGCTAAAAGTACAAGAAATAATACCAAAGAGATGAGTTAGAGCTCCAAGAGATGTATTGTTGAGACTGAAGAACTCTTCAGCCTTGATTCTAATATATATTCCTATCTAGGAAGCTTCTCAAGCAACTTCCACCAACTAAGAAGCTTCTCAAGCAACTTCTACCAATTAAGAAGCTTCTCAAGTAACCTCCACTAACTAGGAAGCTTTTCAAGCAATTTCTATTTACTTGAAAGATGCTAGAAGATTTTGGGAGGTTCTAAAGAATTCTAAGAATCTTTTAGAATATTCTAGAAGATTTTGATAAATATGTCTTTGATATCACGTCCTCCTCTAGCTTCCAGGTCTCCAAAAAGCCATTTGAAATGTATGTTTACAAACGGAGGAAATCAAAGATTTGACGCATAATCTCTGCAATATATTCCAGCTGTTGTTCACAAGGCAGATGATTCATGGATCCTTGTAGCCACCGATAAAGACCAATACCTTCCACTTAAGACCATGCTTGAACTTCTGTATCTTCCATGTGAAAACGGCCTAAAAATATTGCTTCACTATTACCTGCATGAGCTGGTTCAACTTCAAAGATAATCACGAGTGATTTGCTATTTAGTATTCTTTGACGTCTTCTTGGCTCTTCTAATTCTTTATTTCAAGATCAACGCCGTGAGTTACTTGGTTGAGATGGCACCACTAAAATAATATCCACATTCTCACTAGTCATATTTAAATAGACTCTAAAATTAGATATCTTGATACTACAAAAAAGCAAAATGTAACAAGTTATATTTCGATAAGACTTAGATCCTGCTTATATACATTCCTTTGGAAAAGACTTCATCTTCACGTTTCATTAGTGGCCGACTTTTGGTTTATCAAGATATCGTTGATGAAATTCTTGTATCTTTTGCGGTGCATTTGTTACATTTTCTGCTAGCTCCCAAGTCTGTTCATTTACATCATAGCCATACTAGTGAATTAAATATTCCAACTTTCACTGTCTCTGTCACAAATCAAGGACTTGTTTGACCTCATATTCCATGTGGTCCTCAATTTCAACACAAGGTGGTGGTGGTTGTATCTATCCTGATAAAGTTGATTTGCTATAAGTTTCTAAAAGAGAAACATGAAAGACTAGATGTACCTTCATGGATATGGATAATTTTAGCCGATAAGCCATCAGATTGATTTGCTCTTGAATACAGAATGGTCCCAACCTTCTATAATCCAACTTATCGCAAGGTCTAGTGGTCTTGATGTTTCATCATAAAAGCCAAACCTTATTTCTAATTTGAAAAGCAAAAAAATTCTTTCAAAATTTATCTGTAAAAGCTTTGTACAAGTTTTGAGCTACCTGTAACTGAAGCTTCAAGGTGGTCTAGATCTCCATTAAATGCTTTGCAAGATCTTCAGCTATTGGATTTTCATCTTTGAATTTATCCAACAAATCAAGTTTTGAATGATATCCATAATTTACAAAGAAAAATATTTGTTAGATTAAGGCATAGACCGAATTGTTGTACGCAAATTCCGCCAATGGTAGATATGTAGTCTAATCGTCTTGTTGATAGTTGATCGCACATTGTAGATATTGCTCCAAGACTTGATTGACTCGCTCTGTTTGACCATCGGTTTTGTTAAGAAAAATAGATAATAATAGATTAAGTTATTAATGGTCAAAAGGTTGATTCTTGAGATATGGAAGGACTATCCTATGGATGAGTGTCATGGACACAAATTATAGACTTGAAGCCTAAACAAGAAGTTCAAGAAGAATTGAGAGGAACTGGATTAATATCACAGATATAAAATATAGACTTGAAGTCTAAACAAGAAGTTCAAGAAGAACTGGCAAGAACTGGATTAATCAGATGAGTACAAAAACAACACCAGAGAGGTGAGCTAGAGCTCCAAGAGATGTGTTATCGAGACTAAAGAACTCTTCAGCCTCGACTCCAATATATACTCCTAACTAGGAAGCTTCTCAAGCAGCTTCTACCAACTAGAGAGCTTCTCAAATAACTTCTATTAATTAAGAAGCTTTTAGAAGGCTCTGGAAGGTTCTAGAGAGTTCTAAAAAACTTCTAGAATATTCTAGAAGGTTCTAACAAGTATGTCCTTGACATCACCTCCTCTTCTAGCTTCGAGGTCTCTAAGAAGTCATTTGAGATGTATACTCACAAACGTAAGAAATCAAAAATTTGTTGCATAGTCTCTGCAATATACTCCAGCTGTTGTTCACGAGGCAGATGATTCATGGGTCCTTGTAGCCACCGATAATGACCAATACCTTCTACTTGAGACCATGCTTGAACTTCTGTATCTTCAATGTGGAAACGACCTGAAAATATCGCTTCGCCACTACTTGCATGAGTTGGTTCAACTTCAAAGACAAGTATAAGTGACCTGCTGTTTGGTATTCTTCGATGTCTTCTTGGCTCTTCTAATTCTTCATCTCGAGGTCGACGTCATGAGCTACTTGGTTGAGATGGTACCACTAGTACAGTATCTACATTCTCACTAGCCATATCTAAATACACCTTGATATTAGTTATATTGATACTATGAAATACAACAAGTTATATTTTGATGAGACCTAGATCCTTTTTCTATTCATTTCTCCAAAGAAGGCTTCATCTTCATGCTTCGTTAATGACCAGCTTTTGATTTATTAGGATATTGTCGATGGAATTTCCATACCTTTCGTGATGCATTGGCAAGATTTTTGGCTGATTCCCATGTTCTTTCATTAATATCGTAGCCGCTCTAATGCACAAAGTACTGTAATTTATTCCATCTTCGTCGTGAATCTAGTATTCTTTCCACCTCATATTCTTCATTGTTTTCAATTTCTATACTAGGTGGCGCACATTGCACTCTTCCAAGAAAAGACGATTCCCGATAAGGCTCTAACAGAGAAACATGAAAGACAGGGTGTACCTTCATAGCAGCTGGTAACTCTAAGCGGTACGCCATAGGATTGATCTGCTTTTGGATAACAAATGGTCTCAATCTCCGGTAGTCCAACTTATCACATGGCCGCTTGGTCTTGATATTCTGTCAAAGCAACCATATTTTATCTCCAATCTTAAAATTAGGTGCCTGATTCCGAAATTTATCCGCGGATGCTTAGTAAGACTCTTGGGCAATTTGCAATTGAAGATTCAATGTGGTTTGAAGCTCTGATAGCTGTTGCACCAATCCTTCAGCTGCTGGGTTGTTATTCGCTAACGGACTCAATAGATCAAGCTTCGGATGGTATCCATAGTTGAAAAAGAATGGTGTTTTTTGAATCGATCCATGAAGGGTGTTGTTATATGCAAACTCAACTAGCGGTAGATATGCAGTCCAATCATCTTGCTAATAGTTGATGCTGCATCGTAAATACTGTTCCAAAATTTGATTCATCCGTTCCGTTTGGACGCCAGTTTGAGGATGGAATGCCGAAGAAAGCTTGATGTCCACCTTCAATATCTTAAAAAAAGATCTCCAAAACTTTGATACAAATTGGGTTCCTCGATCCGACACGATATCATCTGGTAGACCATGATATCGATACACATTATCAAGGAAGAGCCTTGCTGTATCTTCGCTTGACGATGTCTTCTTGCAAGGGATAAAATGTGCCATCTTCGTAAGTCGATCCACCACAACAAAGATGCTGTCAAATGAATTTGATGGCGGCAGATCTGTAATAAAGTCCATGGAAACTGAAGACCATGGATGACATGGAATGGGCAATGGCTGTAGAAGTCCATAAGGGCGATGTCGAGGGTTCTTGGATCTTGAACAAATGTCATAAGAGAGGACAAAATCCTTCACATCCTTCTACATTTGGGGCCACCAAAAATCTCAAAAAATGAGTTCCAAGGTCTTGTTGAATCCGAAATGTCCCGCAGTTGGAAAGTCATGACAAGATTGAAGGACTGGAAGTCATGCTGGCCCTTTTGGGATATACAATCGCTCTTCAAAGTATAAGAGATCTCTTTCAACCTTGAACTTGTCATCATTGATACGCTGCTTAATATCAAGGATTATTGAATCTTCAATGGTCGCAGTACGTACCTGGTTGAAGAAGTCAACATCAATTGGCACCACAACACAACAAATCCTGAATTTCTCTGGCTTTAATAATGTCGTACACTGTTGATTAAGCATTGCTTCTCCAATCTTTGGTATTGTACTGTATTTGCTTACAGTATGTAAAATCCACTCAAAATATATAATATGTTTATAGGTTTAAATATGTATTATAATGATTAATAAAGTAAATTAAAGGAGGTTGGTGTAAGAAACTTTATTTTAGATTTTATTTATTTTGGTTATCGCTTTTAAATTATATAGAGCCTAAATATTTAGTATAAAGCCTTGAGAGGCAATTGGGGTCCAATGAAGAAGAATTAAACTACTAAGAGGCCTATTTGGAAGGATGAATACAAAGTGAGGATGAATGAAGACAAGGGGTGAAGTTCTTCATTCCTATTGGTTGAATACCATACCCAATGGGCATTCAAGAGGCTGCCTGCAATAAGAATAAGGGTTTCGGCAACTTCAAGGAGGCCATTTGAAAATCAGAGACTAGGATTAGAAATCTTGTTTTTTGGGCTACAATTTTGGTATAAAAATAGAGAGATTTGAAGTTTTTATGAGAGAGAAGTAGGCACTTGAAGTTAAGATGTGCAATTTGTACCTACTGTCACTCTTTTGAAGATTGGAGGATTTGTATGAGAGCTTTTGGAGATTGGGAGGTGCAACTAGAGAGGTGATTTCAAGCTCTACACCAAATATAGAAGAAATTTTACAATAGAAGTTTTGAAGAAGGAGATATTGGAAGTCAAAGACAGCAATTTGAATTCCAAGGCAGTAAGTAGGCCGTTTTATTCATAGTGATGGGTTTTGCCATATCTTGAGTTTCTGGACGAATTCTTCTCTAAACAATTCTAAGAAGGTGAATCTTTGTGCTAAAAAGCTATATATCAAAGTTTTATAGCATTTTGACATTGGATTTGTGAGATATGAAGAATTTAGTACACGGGTGTTTGTAAATAAGGATTTAAAGCTACTGTTAGGGTTTTTATGATATCTAAAGATCGATAAAAAATCAATAATTGAAATTTTTTGTACTAGTTGTTAAAAGCACATCAATACTTCATGTGAAATTTTAGTGAATTTGAACGGTTAGATTAAGGATTATAGGTAAATGAAGTTTGGAAAAAATTCCCCTCCTACGTGTGAATGAGGGTTTAGAGTATTTTGATATAGTTGAGTATTTTTGTGAAATAAGACTTATGTATTGAGTATAATAGCCCTAAAGAAAAACTTATATAAAATTTTGAGGATTTTATTATTTTGGACCTTGATTGAGTATTTAGTTGTAGCCAGAAGCCCAGTACTTTCATGAGGCAGATTCTCTCTACCACGACATTGGCGCAAGATATGATCTTCTTGATAAGGCATCGGATAGTCCTTGCTGCTTTCCAGGCCGATAAGTAATAACGAAGTCAAATCTAGATAGCGACATATTCCATCGAGCTTGACGATGGTTTAAAACCCAAGCAGACATGAAATATTCCAGATTCTTGTGATCTGTATATATGGTCACCGGATGCGCAGCTCCTTCGAGGAAGTGACGCCACTCTTGGAAAAAATCCACTATAGCAAGGAATTCCTTATCATGAATCTTGTAGTTGATCTCAGCTGCAAAAAACTTCCGTGAATAGAATGCAACCGCATGAAGCTTATTGTCGATGCCCATCTATGAAAGTACGGCTCCTAAA
>JAWRVF010001494.1:0-52183 GCA_036785485.1 Physcomitrellopsis africana | reverse complement strand
AGATCTTTGCATGTCCAAGTTGTTCGAGAAGACTAAAGATCAAAGGTAATGGATAGCGATTCTTCTTTGTCACCTTGTTGAGACCTCGATAGTCCACGCACATCCGTAGTGAGCCATCCTTCTTCTTCACAAATAAGATTGGTGCTCCAATTGGCAACTTTGAATGACAAATGAAGTTCTTGGCTAGGTTCTCGTCAATGTATTTCCGCAACTCAGCCAACTCTGTCTGCGATAGGTTGTAGATTGGGCCAAAAGATGGTTGTGCTCCTTCTTACAATTCTATGGCACAATCATATGGTCGATGTTCTGGTAGCATGTCAGCATTCTTCTTTTAAAACATGTCTTCAAAATCCTTGTATTGTTCCGGTATTCCTGCTGTTGAAATCTGCTCTCCACTAGTTGGAGCCGCATAAATGATCAATGGTGTGCCTTCCTTGCACGATCTTACAAATGTTCTTGCTCCAATGAACAAGGATTTTTTGGTTTGGGATCTTCTTCCAGGCTTGTCCTCAGGTTGTTCTATGGAAAATGTTATCCTCCGCAACCTCCAATCTATGGATGGATTATATTTTTCCAACCAAGAAAGACCAAGAATAATAGGATTTGACGGGGTGCTAATAATGTTAAAAATAATATCACTACTGTGGTCTTTAAACATCACTTCTATAAGTTCTGATTCATGGATGACACTACCAGATAATAAAGGTCGTCCATATATTACTTCTACGTGAATAGGTTTGAATTTTTGTACTAGGGGAATTTTGTGACGCTTAGCAAATTCTTAGTCTAAGAAACAAGCAGATGCTCCTGAATCTAATAAGGCTAAGATTTTTAGTTTTTCAGGACCAAAAGACAAAGGAATTGTAAAACAACGGGCAAGTTGAGTAGAAGGAGAGGAACCTGGTTTTGATTTGTCCAGCCGCACGGTTCCTATTGTGGCTGGGCATCCTCATTTTCCTGAACAAATGCACCTCTATTCTTGATGCTGCGTCCATTTTGCTTCTTCGGATAATTTTCAGCTCTATGGCCTTCTCCACCGCAATAAAAGCACAAACCTTTCTCCATAGGCTTCTTCTTTTCATCTGGAATAAGGGATTTGACACGTATCACATCAATCTGCATGTCTTTTGTCTCCGCTTGTGAATTTAGGTTACTTGCCAATATAATTGCACCGTGATGACTTGTATATTGTCTGGAGCATTGGTCTTGGTAACATTGAAATAGGCGATTATTGCACTTTATAGCTTGGCTAATGGCTTTGTTGAGCGTTTGTGGATCAGGAAGAGATAACAATAAATCCTTCACGTCGTCTCTTAGACCCCAATAGAATTGGCTCATCAATGCTTCTTCATCCCAGTTGATGTTGCATGCCAATTGCCTAAAATCCAATGCATAGACTAATGTAGAGCGAGTCCCTTGTCGTAGTGATCGAATTTTTGTTGTAGCCCACTAAGCCTTGTCATGTTCGCCAAATGCTTTTGCAAATGCCTCCAAAAAAGTCTCAACGTTGTTCAAAATTGGTGATCTTTTTTCAAATAGATGAGCAAACCACGATAGAGCTTGGCTCGTAAGCAAAGTTCCAACCAATCCAACGCGTGATTCCTCTGTCGGATAACGTTCGGGTTGTAGAGCTACTATTAACTTGATTTGATTGATGAAACCTCGAAACTTGGAGTATGTGCCATCAAACTTGTCTGGAAGACTAATACGAGGTTCCTTTTGTTGTGGAAGTAATGGTTCTTGTTGAACCATAGGTAAAGCTGCTTCTTCTGGTATAGAAGCTTGAGGCTAATGAAGCCTAGATTGTGTTATTCTGGATGCTCCATCATTATAAAGTCTTACAAAGACTCATTCCATCACTGTAGTTCTCTGTGATAACGTAGCAAGAGCATTCATAATGGCGTCCATCTTGGATTCCAAATTTTCACTCATATTAATGTCTTGACCTCCAACCATTCTAAAAAAAAAGAAGTAATTGTTTTTACAAGGAGGAAATATTGGTTTGGAAGAGGATACTTTGCAACCTCTAAAAACGCCTTAAGACCTTCAAGAAGAGGAATAATCCACTCTTTCTAAAAAGAATAAGACTCCAATATTATGACAAAAAAAATATCAATTTATAAGAGAATAATCTGCAATCTCTAAAATACTAATATACCTTCAAGAAGAGGGATAATCCACACTCTAACAAGAAGGAACTAGCTCTGATATCCAAGGTGAGAGTAGTCTCAAAAAACTGTCACAGATAAAAATTATAGACTTGAAGTCTAAACAAGAAGTTCAAGAAGAACTGATAGGAACTGGATTAATATCACAAACACAGAATATAGACTTAAAGTCTAAACAAGAAGTTCAAGAAGAACTGGCAAGAACTGGATTAATCAGATGAGTACAAAAACAACACCAGAGAGGTGAGCTAAAGCTCCAAGAGATGTGTTGTCAAGACTAAAGAACTCTTTAGCTTCGACTCCAATATATACTCCTACCTAGGAAGCTTCTCAAGTAGCTTCTTCCAACTAGGGAGCTTCTTAAGCAACTTCTACCAACTAGGAAGCTTCTCAAGCAGCTTCCACCAACTAGGGAGCTTTTCAAGTAACTTCTACTAACTATGAAGCTTTTAGAAGGCTTTGAAAGGTTCTAGAGAGTTCTAGGAAACTTATAAAATATTCTAGAAGATTCTAACAAGTATGTCCTTGATAATAAATCACAAGGACAATAGCCTCAAAAATAGGTAAGAGCATATAGAATATGTTAAAAGATGTCTTGATGGTAGGTGAGTTATAAAAGGATGTCTTAATGATAGGTTGAATGAATATAAAAGAGAATGAATGGAAGTTGTCTATTAGGGCAGCAACCTATAAGTAAAGGAAGTTGGAAGTGTGAGTTATCTCATTCCACACTTCTCTTTGTGTGCAACCTTCCTTATGCTAAGTATTGTGGCTTCTAACTTCTAGTTCTTCAATAGGTTATTGGCCCACTCGCATTTGCTTGTGAGTTTTTTTGAAGTTTTATAAAGTCTTTGTTGTAGTGTGGAATAGATCTTATGGTGTTTGTTGATGTTAGAGTTTGTATAATCTTAGCTTATGTTATGGGAAGAGGAGGTTCTGATTTGTAAGCTTAGAGATCTCTAACATTGCTTTGTAGATTCTTATCTCTTTGGATAGTGAGTTTAAGACCATTGTGAAAGACCTTAATAGTGTCTTTATGTGTTATTGAAGTTATTTCATTAACCTTGTGCACTTTATTAGATAGTGAGTTGAAAGAATGGAAGAACTTGATTGACAGGTTTATAAGAGTGCATATACTGATTAGAAGCTTTAGAAGATCACTTGAGAGTGCTTTGAGTGAAAAATCACTCTTTTGTTCATAAGAGGGCATTCTGAGTTTCTATTAGTGCAAATTTTTTTTTGGTGATTTTGATCATATAGAAACTCTTTTTCTTAATATTCTTTGATACACTACTCTTTAGACATGGCTTCTAGTGAGGGTGAAGGTTTGAGAGTGATTGAGAAGCTTAGAAGTGATTTGTGAGCATGAAAGTGATATGAGAGTGGCAAATTAGATTTGAGACATTTATATATATTTTATTCGACTTGTAAGAAGTCTTAGAAGTGAAGTTGAGAGTGTTTCGAGAGTGAAAATATTAGTTTATTCACAGAGAGGTCATTTTGAATTTTTAAGGCAGCAACACCTTGTTGCTGATTTTGAGAGCTTTAGGACTACTTCTCTTGATTTTTTTTGACACATTTCTTTCTTAGATATGACTTCAAGGGAGGGTGAAGGCTTGAGAGCAATTGAAAAAATTAGAAGAATAAATTTCTACCATAGAAAGAAAGAAAAAGAGCATCAAAGTCAAGACTCAGTACTCTATTCATATCAAAGAAGAAGCAACTATTCAAATCAATGAGGTAATATCAAAACTTGCTTCAATTGTAGTAAAGTAGAACATTTTGCTCGAAATTGTTACAAAGATAAAAATATATCTAGGAAGAATACAAATAGGTTAGAAGATAACTTTGGAAGAGAAGATTTTACATTCATGGCAACAAATAAAACCTCTATGGGTGCCATGGCAAGATGGATTGTGGATTCAGGTTGTTCCAAGCATATGACACCTTATAAGTGTTTATTTGACACTTATGAAGCTATTCCAGCATCAAATATAGTCTTGGCAGATAGTAGCATATGTGAAGCCATTGAAATTGGCGCTATTATGGTGGAGGTGGTTGTGAATGGACAAACCAATAGGATAAGAATCAAAGACGTTCTCTATGTGCCCAAAATGAAGCAAAATCTACTTTCGGTAAGTAAACTTGTGATGGGAGGTTTCATGATTCAATTCAACATGAATGGATGTTTTGTGAAAATATTGAGTGGAAACATGGTTGCTAAGGGCTCTAGAGAGGAACATTTGTATTATCTTGATTGCAAGAAGATTAATGGAGTGGAGGTGGCTACATCAAATGAAGCCAAGTTGAATACATGGCATCGTCGCCTTGGCCATTTGAATATGAAGAGCATGATAGAACTCAAGTCTATAGTAAGAGGTTTGGATCTTGGTAAAATAAGCCAAAATACAATACAACTTGAATGTGAAGGATGCATATAAGGTAAACAACAAGGGACTTCATTTCCAAGTGGTGTAGCAGTACGTGCTACAAAGTTATTGGAGATTGTCCATTTTGATATATGTGGACCTATGAAGACCACAAATATTAGAAGAGCAAGGTATTTCCTCATTTTTATTGATGATTTTTCAAGAAAGGCTTGGATCTATATTCTTAAAGCCAAAAGTGAGTGCTTTTGGAAATTCAAGGAGTGTAAAGCACTTATTGAAAAATAAAGTGAATACAAGATCAAGGTGCTACATACAGACAATGGAGGTGAGTATATGTCTAAGCAATTTGATATTTATTTGAAGAATGAAGAAATTGTTAGATAAACAACTACTACACAAATTGGTGTTGTTGAAAGAAAAAATAGAACCATTGTAGAGATGGCAAAGAGCATGCTTCATACTCAAAATCTTGGTTATGAATTTTGAGCGGAAGCTATGGTGAATGCAATATATACGAGGAATAGGTGTCCAACAAATATTCTTGCATCAATGACACCTTAAGAAGCATGGAATGGAAGACAACCTTGTATTTCACATTTGAGAATCTTTGGATGCATTGCATATGCAAAGATACCAAATTGTATGAAATATAAGCTTGATGCAAAAGGAACAAAGTGTATGTTCTTAGAATATTATGAAGATACCAAGGCATATAGGCTAATATGCTTGGATAATAACAAGATCATCAAAAATTGTGATGTTGAATTTTTGGAACATAAGAATGCTTGTGAGCACTTAGAGATGTGTCCAAGTGGGAGTAATGGTATGTTTGTAGACACATCTTTAAATTCAGTAAAGAAAGAAGAAACTAAAGACAATAAAAATAGTGGAGATGTATACCAAAAGAAAGAGCTTAAGGAGATGGATAAGATGAAAGCTTCTACAATTGTTAGAACAAGCAATGAAGAAAATAAAGATGGAGGAGGTATGAATAAAAATGAAAAGCTACATAAGATTGAAAAGATGAAAGCTACAACAATTGATAAAAATAAAATAAAATAAAATGATGATGTCAAAGATTATGATGATGATAATGAAGAATATATACCTTTGAATGAGAAAAGACAAGTTATAAGAGAGAAGAAAGTTATGGAAAAAGGTAAATGTTCATCTTCAAATGAAAGAAGATATCCTTTAAGAGAAAGAAAATCATTTGGTGAATGGTGGAAGAATCATATCTTTCCTCAAGTAAATGAAGAATATGCTAATATTGTATTTGTTTCTGATTCATTGACATTATGTGATGCAATGAAGTCCACAGATGCTATAAAGTGGGAGAAGTCATAGAAGAAGAGTAGAAATCTCTCTTGGATAATGAAACATGGAAATTGATTCAACTTCTATCAAATCGAGCTTCAATTAATTCAAAGACTCAAAGATGAATCAAATGGAGATGAAAATGGCTTTCTTGAACGGAAATTTAGAAGAAGATATTTATATGGATTTATTTATAAAGATAAGTACCACCTTATTTGAGATTCAAATAATAGAAGATCATTAATAGCTTAAATGTTCTTTGTTGGAGTGGGAGCAATTTCATAGACTACCAAAAGACAACAATAATAACAAGGTTGTCAACAGAGATGGAATATATGCCAACAAGTCATATTACAATGGAAGGAATTTAATTAAGATTAGCTTTGAAGGCCATTTAATGTTACTTAAAAAAGATGGAGATTAGAATGGAAGTGATTGACATGATATATTATGCTATGGAAGACATAATTGCTAATTAAAGTCTTAGTGAAGGATAGGCATCACATATTAACATAGACAATCGATTTAAAAGCCTTTGATCAATAGCAAAGTGGGAGTGTTAAGAAAAATAGATAATAATAGATTAAGTTGCTAATGGTCAAAAGGTTGATTCTTGGGATGTGGAAGGACTATCCTATGGATGAGTCGTAAGGACAATAGCCTCGAGAATAGAAAAGAGCATATAAAATATGCTAAGAAATGTCTTGATGGTAGGTGAGTTATAAAAGGATGTCTTAATGGTAGGTTGGATGAATATAAAAGAGAATGAATGGAAGTTGTCTATTAGGCCAGCAACCTATAAGTAAAAGAAGTTGGAAGTGTGAGTTATCTCATTCCACACTTCTCTTTGTGTGCAACCTTGTTGATGCTAAGTGTTGTGGCTTTTAACTTTTAGTTCTTCAATAGATTTGAGGATAGAAGGTAGAAAAGAATTTGATATCTATGCTTAATATGTTAAAAAGTGACCTCCAAAACTTTGATATAAATTGAGGCCCTCGATCCAAAATAATGTCATCCGGTAAACCATGATACCAATATATATTGTCAATAAACAATCTTGTTGTTTCTTCATCAAAAGTTGTCTTTTTGCATGGAACAAAATGTATCATCTTTGTAAATCGATCTACCACTACATAAATAGCATCAAATATTGCAGAAGGTAGCAAATCTATGATGAAGTCCATAGATACTGAAGACCACGGTCGCTTTGGAATTGATAGAGGTTGTAAAAGCCCGTAAGGGCAATGTTGAGGATTCTTTGATCTTGAATAAAGGTCACATGATAGCACAAAGTTCTTCACTACCTTCCACATTTGAGGCCACCAAAAGTCTCGATAAATAAGCTCCATTGTTTTATTGAATCCAAAGTGACCTGCGGCCGGGAAGTCATATCGAGATTGAAGAGTACATAGTCAAATTGGTCCTTCTGAAATATATAGCCAATCTTCAAAATATAATAACTTGTCGTCAATCTTGAACTTATCTTTTTTAAAGCATTACTTCACATACAAGAGTAATGAATCCACAACTGATGCTCCACGGACTTGTTCTAAAAAATCAACATCAATTGGTATGATCATGGAGGTGGTGCGGAGGCAAAACTATTCTGGTTGTAGCAAAGTTGTACACTATCAATCAAATGTTGCATCTCTAGTCTTGGATGCTAGATATGATCTTCCTGATAATGCATCTAATAATCCTTGCTACCTTTGTGGCCGATATATGATGATGAAGTCGAATCGGAATAATGACATGTTCCACCGAGCTTGGCTCCAATTCAAAACTTGAGCTATTGTGAAATACTTCAAATTTTTGTGATATGTATATACAATTACTGGATGTGCAGCACCCTCTAATAAATGACGCTACTCTTGAAAAGAATCAACTATTGCAAGCAATTCCTTATCATAAATTTCATAGTTGAATTCTGCTACCAAAAATTTTCTTGAGTAGAATGCAATCGAGTGAAGTTTATCATCCTTCTCCATCTGCAATAGTACAACTCCTAGCGCAAAGTCAAAAGCATCTATTTCTAAATAGAAGGCCATTGTAAAGTCGGGATGAACCAAGATAGGAGCTGTCGTAAATGTTGACTTTAATTCTTAAAAAGCCTCTTGTGCTCGGATACTCCACTCGAGCTTGTCCTTTGATATCAATCATGTTAATGGGGCTACAATTTGTGAGTAGTTCTTGATGAAAATGTGATAGAAGTTGGCAAATCTAAGAAAACATTGCATGTCCCGTACCGTCTTTGATATTGCCCAATCCATTATTGCTTGAACTTTCTTCTGATCCATCAATAATCCTACGTTCAAAATGATATAACAAAGAAATTCCACCTTGGGTTGATAGAACACACATTTTTCTAACTTGGCATATAATCCCGCATCCTAAAGTTTTTGTAATACCAACTTCTCATGATCCTCATGTTCTTGAATATTCTTGGAATAGATCAAAATGTCATCGAGGTAATAAACAATAAATTTTTTCAAATACTCTTGAAAAACATCATTCATCAAATGTTGAAATATAGCTGGTGCATTGGTCAATCCAAAAGGCATGACATTAAAATTCAAAATGTCCATACCTTGTCCGAAACCCTATCTTCCATTCATCTCCCACCTTTATTCATACAAGATTGTAAGCTCCACAAAGATCTATCTTGGTATATATTTTGGCTTCACTAAGTTGCTCTAAGAGTCCAGATATTAGTGGCAATGGATATTGATTCTTCACGGTGTCGTATGATGTGGTCTTCTATCTGGGAATCCACTGGGTACTTGGCTGTGGAGAGTTTATTTGAAACTTGATAGCAAAAATCCAATAAGTGATTTTTTCTTAATAAAAAAGACAAATAATATAACAATCTTACAAAAGAAAAGTTATATATATAAACCCTCTTGTATTCAAGTAAGTTTGTACAAAAAGGGTTCAAATTTTTACTAAAACCCTTCAAAACTTTGTTCACCCGCAAGGACTTATTTCTTGCTGAACTTTAGAGTCCAATAACTCTTGATCCAACTATTTAGTTTCTATAAAGTTTAGTTTAAAGTGTAGATAATCTTCTTAAATTTCACTATAAGAAAGTATCAACCATAAAATCATTTTCGATCATCCGATATCTCAAAACTTCTAGCATGTGCTTAAAACCCTAGCTCAAAGACACCCGAGTACTATTTTCCTTATATCTCACAAATCCAAAATCCTAATACCACAAAATTTTTGCACATAGTCTTGTGATTTAAATTTATATATTTTTAAAAACTTTAAGCCAAAAATATATCAAATTATTTAAGATATAGCTCAAAATATAACCACTAGTTAAGCAGAGTCACTTACTACCCTTAGCTCACAAGCACTGACTTCAACTCCCAATAACTCCTTCATCCTAGCTTAGATTTTATAAAATTTTATATAAAAAGTGTAGTCAAAAAAGTTTTTTTTTCAACCCCAATTGCCGATTCTTGATCGCTCTCTGTGTACACGAGTTATACCCAAAAGAGTGATAGTAGGTTCAAAATCAACACCTTAACTTTGAGCACCTATAACTTCTTCATAAAAAGTGAAAATCACACAAAATTTGGACCTAAATCAGATCCAAAAACCTGAACCTTATGATCTTAGCCTCCGATGTTCAACTCCTTCCGAAAAACAAACCCTAATCCCTAATAAACCTTCGGATAGCCTCCTTGAAGCCCATTGGGTATGAATTTTGGCCAATTAGAATAGAAATTTCTATCATCCACCTCTTTTCATCCACATAAATGGCCAAACTACCCTTTTTATACTAAAAACCTTTTATTAACCCTTTTTCTTATAAGATTTACATACTTGGTGCTTTAAGCACCAAATAAAAGAAGTAAACTAAAATTTTAAGGATCACCAATGCCTTACAAAGGTGACTTAAGATATACAAAAGTTACTATCAATATAAAATCAACCTCAAAAGTCACTACTAAAAAGAAAATAAGGTTGTATAAACCTTAATAATAATCCTTTTAATAGATCCTTTCTAAACTAGCAACCTAATCTCATTTTATAACCAATAAAAGTCCACTGATATGGCTTTTATTTAGCTATGTAGTAAATTGTACATTAAATATACATGTATAATTTTTTTATATAGTAGCCAAATCACAACACGACAACAATGATCTTATTTAAGTCTCGATAATCTACGTACATTCATAATGAATTATCTTTCTTTTTTACAAAGAATATAGGTGCACCTGCTGGAGATTTAGAATGCCAAATGAAGTTCTTCGTAAGATTCTCTTCAATGTAATCCTTCAATGCTGAGAGTTCGTCTTGTGATAAATTATAGATTGGGCCAAATGGTCATTGTGCTCCTTCTTGGAGATCTATAGCACAATTGTAATGTTGATGCTCTGGTAGAATATCAGCATTTTTCTTCTCAAAGACATCCTTGAATTCTTCATACTGCTCCAGAATAACCAAAGTCGGAGTTGCATCTTCTCGAGCTGACATTGCAAAGATGACAATAGATGCATTATGCTTGATTTCCTTTATGAAGGCCCTCACAGTTATAAATAAGGATTTGTTTCTAGACATTATCTTGGTAGGTTTCACCTTCAAGGGTTTTGTTGGAAATGTCACTTTTTGCAACCTCTAATCTATCAATGGATTATATTTATCAAGCCAATACAGTCCCAAAATGACTGAACATGAAGGGGTCTTGATAATATTAAATACAATGCTACTTTCATGATTTTCAAGAAGTACCTTCAACGGTTTAGTTTCATGAGTAATATTGCCAGAAGACAAAGGTCAACTGTCTATGACTTCTATATGGACAGGCTTTGGTTTCTTCACAAGAAGAAATTTGTGAAGCTTGGCAAATTCTTCATTTAAAAAACAAGCAGATGCTCTTAAGTCTAGTAGAACATCGATTTGTAATTTTTGAATACCAAGAAATAAAGATACTGTAAAGCAATGAGAAGGTTGAGCTGAGAAAAAAGGACCTTGATTAATTTGGGGTATTGAGATGTCCAGCCCCACGATGTCGTGTTGCATCACGTTTATATAGTGAAAGGTATAGATAAGAATAATTTATATTTAATACTTAATTATCTTAATTCAATAGGAACTTAGGATATTTAAAAAAAGGATTAAAGAAGCCTCTTAGATTATTTTCTTGTTTTAATAGCTAACAGAAAAAAGTTAGCTGTTAAAGTTTTCTTCTAGGCTATACAAACTCTATCACTGATTTTGAAAATCCATAAGTTAATTAAAATAGAATAGAAAAGGAAAATAATTATTATGGTTGATACTAGGATTAAATTGAAGATAGGATTTAACTTTAAAATCCTTAGAATTAATTGAATTGATATCTAGGGAAAGACTAGGTATGAGACAGGGTTGAAATCAGACCACTAGGAATAAAAATGACCACCAAAGGCAAGAGAGGGGGACATTTGAAGATGGGCAATTAGGCTTAGATAGCTAGCTTAAAGGAGGTTCCAAAAGCATTTAGCTTGCAACCATAGGATTTTGAGAGACTTAGCAATCGCTATTCAAAGTCAGGGTTAATATTGGTGTTTTGGATTTTTATATAAGACAATGATGGCTTGCATTGTTGAGTCATTCGTGCAATCTGTATAGCATCTATAGTTCAAAATTTGGTATTATTTGGATAGTTGGATGTGTTAAGTATATACAAAAATTAATATTAATCTAAAAATGCAATCAAGAGATATTTGAGTTTTGATACAAAGGGTTGTCAGAAGTTGGCAGTTTAGGGTTGGATAGGATTTCTATGATAACTAAAGATCCACCAATTGGATCAATGTAAATTTTGATACATTGATAGAAGACTTATAGGTTGAGCTACACACCAAGTTTGAGCTGAAGTTAATGGTAAAAGAAGGAGAAATCACCACTAGAGTTTTTGCATCAATCTTCAAGTTGGCGGCCGAGTATCATCAGTTTGCTTTTTG
Source organism: Physcomitrellopsis africana (assembly GCA_036785485.1). Taxonomy (NCBI): domain Eukaryota; kingdom Viridiplantae; phylum Streptophyta; class Bryopsida; order Funariales; family Funariaceae; genus Physcomitrellopsis; species Physcomitrellopsis africana. The sequence continues at coordinate 40,351 of JAWRVF010001494.1, read as the reverse complement.
GATATTTTCTTGCAATCTGTAAGTTGTGTTGAGCTAAATTTTTTTGAGCATATAAAAGACTTATACCAGCATTTGTGTGAAAAATTTCACACTAAGTGGATAATTAGATTAAAAGTTATAGCTTGTCAAAGCTCATTGATTAGGATTAGGACTTACAAATAAAAATAAAAATTGCTTAATTATAAAAGAAACGAGGTAATTGGGATATATGTATGGTGGATGTTACTAAGAGGAGTGTTTTTAAATACTTTTGAATTGAAGTTCAAATTATATTCCTTATACATGGGTGAAACCTATTAGGATTTTTTGATTTTTTGCAAAGATTATTTTATCTTCTACAGCCAGGTGCTCGGTGCATTTCTGAACAAGACAACATGTAATATGACAACGATTCCTATTATCGCTAGGCATCCTTATTTTCCTACACGCTTATGTTCTTGAGTCTTGTTGTTCGAGGCATCTATTTTTTAGGACAATTTTTGGCTTTATGGCGTGCCTCTCCACAATATAAGCACAAGTTTTGCTCAAATCGTCACTTCTTTTTTTAGCTGTGAGGGGCTTGAAACATATCATATTAATTCGCATGTCTTTTGTTTCAGATTGAGCTTCTACATTCTTAATAGAAGTAGCCAAATAGAACTGGTTTCCTCATGGATATCATATAGCTTTGGAATAATGGTCTTGACGTCATTGAAAAAGTCAATTGTCACACTTCACCACTATTGTATTACATGTTGTCTTATTTAGGAATGCACCAGGCACTTGGCTATAGAAGGTAAAGTTGTGTTTGCAAATAATCAAGAAACTCTAATAGGTTTCATCCATATATGAAGAATATAATTCAAAGTTCAATTCAAAAGTATTTAAAAACACTCCTCTTAGTAACATCAACCATACATATATCCTAATAGCTTCGTTTCTTTTATAATAAAGCAATTTTTATTTTTGTTTATAAGCCCTTATCCTAATCAATAAGCTTTGATAAGCTATAACTTTTAATCCAAATTTCCGCTTAGTAAAATTTTGCACACAAATGCTATTATAGGTCTTCTACATGTTCAAAAAAATTCAGCCCAATTCAAATTATAGATTGCAAGAAAATACCCAAAAAGCGCACTGATGACACTCGGCTGTCAACTTAAAGATTGATGCAGAAACTCCAGTGGTGATTTCTCCTTCTTTCACCATTAACTTTAGCTTAAACTTAGTATATAGCTTAAACTATAAATCTTCTATCTCCAAGCCAAAATTTATATTGATCCAATTTGTAGATCTATAGTTATTACAAAAACCCTACCCAACCCTAAACTGCCAACTTCTAACAATCCTTTGTATCAAAGTCCAATTATCTCCCAATTACATTGTTAGATTAATACAAAATTTTGTGCACACTTAGCACATTTAACAATCCAGAAAATATCAAATTTTGAGCTATAGATGGTACTCAAATTGCACAAATTACTCAAGAATGCAAATCATCATTGTCTTATATAAAATCCAAAACACCAATACAAACCCTGACTTTGAACAATGATTTCAAAGTCATCCAAAATCCTATGGCAACAAACTTAACAACTTTGAAATAAGCTTCAAGCTAGCTATCCAATCTCAAAACCCGATCTAAAAAAGCCTCCGTATTTTGCCCTAGGCGGCTGTTTTTGTGGCCAGAGATATGATTTCGACCCTATCCTATAAACGGCCAACCCCCGGGTATCAATCTAACCTATCCTAGAGATTTTATAGCCTGATCCTATCCTCAATTTAATTCTAGTATCAATCATGCTAGTAATTTATCTTTTTTATTATATTTTTATTATTTTATGGCTTTTCTAAGGCAGTAAAAGAATTACTATAACATAGAAAATAAAATTACTAACTAATTCTTATCTACTAGCTATTAAGTGAAGAAAATAAATTAAGAGGCTTTCATAAAAACCTTGTTAAAATATGTGGAATTCTTGTTGAATTAAGATAATAGAGTATTAAATGAAAATTCATTTTTAGTCATAGTTTCATCATATAATCGTGTCACAACACGACACCGCTTGGCTGATTGTTTCGTTGAGTGTTTGAGGATCGAATAGAGATAGCAATAAATCCTTCACGTCATCTTTGAGTCCCTAACAAAATTGATTCACCAGTGCTTCTTCTCTCCAATTGATATCACAAGCAAGTTGTCTGAAGTCTAATGCGTAAATAGATACAAAGCGTGATTCTTGATACACAGAACAAATTTTGGTGGTTGTCCACCAAGCCTTATCATGCTCTCCAAATGCTTCCTCAAATGCTTCTAGGAAGGTCTCAAAATTATTCAAGATAGAAGATCTTTTCTCAAATAAGGAGGCAAATCAAGACAAAGCTTGTCTAATAAGCAATGTCCCCACTAATTCAACTTGTGATTCCTTGGTTGAATAGCGTTTTGGTTGCAAGAATATTACCAATCAAACTTGGTTTATAAAATCACAAAATTTTGATCGGGTACCATCTAACTTCTCTAGGAGACTGACTCAAGGCTCTTTGTATTGTAGTGTAATCAAATTCTCACGTTGAAATATAAATAGCAGTACTTTAGTAGCTAGAGGTGGTTATACTGTACTCTGAGCCACTCCCACTCTTGTAGCTCTAGAGAGTATAGCAAAATTTCTTTTAATTTCAGCAGTTCTAATTGCTAGAGTGTTAAGTGCATTGATGATCATATCTAATTTTGATTTGGAAGATTCTACCATATTAACATCTTTTCTACTAGCCATGTTAAATTAAGAAGAAAGAATCAATACCTATCCAAGAGAGGATAATCTGCAATCTTTAAAATGCTCAAGTATCTCTAAGGAGAGGAGTAGTCTACTCTCTGCTTCAAAGAACTAAGCTCCGATATTGATAGAAGGGCAGTCTTGACAAACTGTCATAGACGCAAAATATAGACTAGAAGTCTAAACAAGAAGTTCAAGAAGAATTGGCAAGAACTAGATTAATCAAATGAGTACAATAAACAACACCAGAGAGATGAGCTAGAGCTCCAAGAGATGTATTGTCAAAATTGAAGAACTTTTCAGCCTCCATTCCAATATATATTCCTATCTAGGAAGCTTCTCAAGCAACTTCCATTAATTAGGAAGCTTTTCAACCAACTTCCACCAACTAGGAAGCTTCTCAAGCAACTTCTACCAACTAGGAAGCTTCTCAAGTAACTTCCACCAATTAGGAAGCTTTTCAAGCAACTTCTATCTACTTGGAAGATGCTAGAAGATTTTGGGAGGTTCTAAAGAGTTCTAGGAACCTTCTAGAATGTTCTAGAAGGTTCTGATAAGTATGTCCTTGACACACCCTTAAAGAGGGGATTTTTTCTAAACTTCAATAATCCATAATTTTTAATCCAACTATCCAAATCCATTCAAACTTTACATGAAATATTAATGTGCTCTTAAAAACTACCACTACAAATTTCAACTATTGATTCATTACAAATCTTTAGATATTGTAAAAATTGTAGCAATAGCTTCAAACCCTTATTTACAAACACCTATGTACTAAATTCCTCATATCTCACAAACTAAATGTCTAAATATTATGAAACTTTAATATATAGCTTTTTAGCATAAAGATTCATCTTTTATAAAAATTTATCCAAAAGCTCAAAATATGGAAAAATCCATCACTATCACTAAATCGGCCTATTTACTGCCTTGGAATTTGATCTACTATCTTTGATTTCCAATATCTCTTTCTTCAAAATTCGAAATATAATAATTCTTCTACTTCAAGTATAGAGCTTTAAATCACCTCTCAAGTTGCACCTTTCAATCTCCAAAAGCTTTCATACAACTCCTTGAATCCTCAAAAGATTAATAATAGATACTATTTGTATACCTTAACTTCAAGTGCCTACTTCTCTCTCATAAAAATTACAAATCTCTTGATTCTTATACCAAAATTATAGTACAAAAAATAAGCTTTTGAATCTCAGTCTTTGATTTTCAAATGCCTTTCTTGAAGTTGCCGAAACTCTTATTCTCCTCACGGGCAGCCTCCTCAAAGCCTATTGGGCATGACCATTGACCAATAGGAATGAAGAACTTCACCCCTTGTCTTCATTCATCCTCATTTATTTTCATCCTTCCAAATAGGCCTCTTAGTAGTTTAATTCTTCTTCTTTGGACCCCAATTGCCTCTCAAGGCTTTATACTAAATATTTAGGTTCTATATAATTTAAAAGCCATAATCAAACTAAGTAAAAATCTAAAATAAAGTTTCCTATACCAACTCTCTTTAATTTATTTTTCTAAGTATTCTAACACATATTAGAACCTATAAACATATTATATATTTTAATTAATTTTTATATACTATAAGCAATTATAGTATGACAACAGTCTAAATTAATATTTTGAAAACTTCTGTAAAATATTATGTTGGTTATCCAAACTGTTGTTATAAACAAGTACTCAATCATCTTTTTCAATTTCTCTAGGCATCAATCAATGTTGTTTACTAATTCAAGCCTTATTCTTTAGCCTTGCATCTTATAATCATTTTAATGCTAATTCCACATCTTCTGATCTTTGTTCAAGTTGCCAAATTCTAATAGCCAACAACTCTTCTCTTATTAATCCATCTTCCCAAGGTAATATACTCCAAGTTGGCACATGTTCTTCAATTGGTATAATAGGTTTTTGACTTGTCATAAGTTCCACTAACATATATTTCATTACTAAATTGTGTCTTATTCAATCAGCCCATAATATATAACGTAGAAGTTGAGGCTATTCTTTTACTCTTCTATTACAAGCTTTAATCAAGGCTTTTACAATTAGTGGGTGTCTACGTTCACTCTTTGCATTCTCCTCTGGATTATAAGTAATAGTCAATGATAATTTAATTCCACATCTCTTAAAGAACTCACAAGCTTCATGTGCATCCAATTCTCTATGATCTGTAATGATCTTTCCTATACATCCATAGTAACAAATAACATCTTTAAGTAAAAACCTATAAATTCCTTCTATAAACTTTATTTTTAATACCTTACCTTTTATTTGGTTTGATAAATCTTCACAAGCCAAAATTAAATATCTCATTTGTCATAATCCTATTGGTAAAATAATCAAATCTACAATTCATTTAAAATGAATAACCAAAGGATATATTGGATGTAGATCATCTTGATGACATATATTTGAATACATTTGACAAGTTACATAAGATTTTACAAATGAAGCCACATCCTGATACATATTCTTCTACCAATATTGTTCCTTCAATTTAGCAAAAGTAGCCAAAATTCCTCTATGCCCCGCCGATAGACTATCATGAAATTCCTTAAGTAGTTTTTATTGATCTTCTTTGATACCTACTACTTGTTGCAGCATTCTAATATTTGATTTTGGCCTCTTCCATAGAAATCTTCTTATAATATGAATTTATATGTCTTTTTCCTAATTTGTTTAAATTTTTTAATTGACTAATCAATATGCTTGATTAAAGTGCTCAAATAATGTCTAAAATCCAATAACTTATCTTAATAATTTTTTTCATGAAATGACTTATCTTCTTTATTCAATTATGAAATTAAATAAAATTTTGTACCCACATCATCAATATCCTCAATCATCTCATTTTCTCTATCATATTTTGCTCAAGATAGCATATCTACTATTGGATTGTTTTTTCCTGTAATATGTTTAAATTCCAAATTTAATGATTTAATATAAGCAATCTATCTCAATATTGCAATATCTGATGTTATACAGTTAATAATCATCCCAAGTAAAAGCAAACAATTTGTTTAAATTACCACCATTATTTTAATTAAGTAATCTTTTTCAACTTTCATAGCTGAAATAACTTCCCATAATTCCCTTTTCACTTGTGAATATGCATGTTGGTAAGTATTTAAAACCTTAGTTCCAAATCAAATTGCAAACCTAAGTCCATTTAAATCATTCTAACCTATGGTCCATCGAATAGCAATTGGACTAGTATCCACTATAAGAATCACTAGTCTATTACACTTGTAATCAATTTTTCTCAACACTGGAGGTGATATCAATAAATCCTTCAATCTTTGTATTGCTTTGATATATTTTTCTTCCTATTTAAACCTATAATCTTTATATAATAATTTATACAATGGATCTGCTATGTGAGCATAGTGAAGAATCCAAATATAATAAAATATATATGCATCCAAAAATCTTTGCACCTTTATTAAAGAACTACAATCTTTTTTCAGTCTTCTAATTGCATCAACCTTGATTGGATCTGATTTCCTTTCATAAAATCCACATAAATATCCAACAATTATAACTTCTTATACTCCAAACATAGATTTTGCACTCGATAAGGTAAGATGAACTTCTTCAAGCTTAGTCAATATCTTTTCATAATCTTGTATATGATCAATAACATACTTGCGACACCCTCTCTTATCTAAAGTCTCATCCTTGTCTTCTTTCTTACACCCTTTTATAGGAACATCATCTAAAAAAGGCATAGTCTTCTTAAGGATAAAATCTCTTTATATCTTATTTATCCCATTCATCATATGTGCTACTCAATTGATAGCATCTTGAAGAAGAATATATATTCTAACTAGTCCAAGTAATATATTCATCATTGTCATATCTCTATTCTCTATTGCAAGTTGAAATTAGTCATAGCCTGAATATAAATCACCCATTGAATAGATTACCCTTCATGTAAATGCTTCAGCAAATTCATCCACTATTGGTCCAATTCTTGCATTCTTAATAGTCACTACATTTATTAATTGCATATCTTGAATAAATCAAAATGATCCATTTTTCTTAGGCATTATAAACCATCGACTAGAATATGGTAAAAAAGAAGGCTCTAAAATCTTCATCTTTATCTTTTCTTTCAATAATTCTATCAAACTTGTCAAATGTACCTTTCATACTAGAATTAACTTTAAGATCTAAAGAGCATATAGTATAGTGAAGATAACCATTGGAATTACAATATTTGGATCCATACATCTAATTTCATGAGATTCAAAAGCAAATGATTTATTTCATTTTGCTAACATCTCTTTGAAGTACTCAATTTTCTCTGGCAATAAAGAACTATCATTGAGCACTTTTCTTTCCATCTAAGTTGTAATAATATATGGTTGTTTCAAAATAAGAGGATAAGAAATATTAGGTCTTTTGTACCTCTAATTAATCAAGTGCAAGATGAAATCCATAAAAGTTCGTAAAATTTGAAGAATTTATATTTAAAAAAAAAAAAAAAAAAAAAAAAAAAAACATACTTTGTGAATCCTAACCTATTCTACTTTTAGAGACTTGCCCTCAAATTTGCTCATAAATCCTAGGATATCACATCAATTGAAGCAAAATTTAGACATAAGGTACTTAAGGAAGTAAAGAAGCAATTCCCAAAATTATTTTGATCATAGCTATTGTGGTTAGGGAGAACCACGTTGTCAAAATTATCCCTCCTTGCAGCCTTCAAATCTAGACCCCCTTTGCTTCACTTCTTCATTGCTCTTCATTAAAGAAGACCTAAGTGCTGAAATTTGGTAGGCTTGTAGCTTATCTCATTTTGTAAACACTTTCCAATTATTGCTTCAAAAGTCCTCTCCAAACTTGAGTTATAGGCTTCATTCTTCTTCTTTAATTTTGCCTTCTATCAACTCTAGATCCGACCACAATTTTCTTCATAACTCCTTGAATATAATTCCAATGGCAATCAGTTTTTTACACAACCTAATAGACTTATATATCTACAAATTCCAACAAATTTTGCTCAAAATACTGCTCAAAACACTACTCTAATCACAAAGATATACTCCCTCAAACTTTGCAGATTTGGAAATAGACCCTTGTCACTTTGAAAGAGCATAACGTTTTATTTATAAAACAAATGAGTGTCAAAATTATACTCATCTCTTCCTTAACTTACATAGATTATGTTTATCAAATCTCACTTTCAAATTTGTCTCTTAACTCTCTCTATATACAAAAATATACCTCCCTTGTTCTCCTATACTTCTCTCTTCTTATTTTATTTTTCTTTCTTTTTACATCTCCACTCCTTCCTTGACATCTCTGCCTAGTCTTCCTTATCCTCTTGGTCAAAAAGACCTCTTAGTCCATATCTTCCTTATCTTCTTCGTCAAAAAGACCTCTCAGTCCACGTCTTTCTACCTCTTCAATCTTTTTCCTTTGACTAACTTGAAGAAATTTCACTTTTCAAAATGAATTTCTATTCTTCCTTCTTACTACTAATTTTCTATCATCTTTTCTTCTAATTTCAGCCCACAACATATAAGTTTAGATCTAAGAGAGAAGAAAGTAGATCTAAGATAAATAGAAGAAAACCTAACAAGTAAAAGGAAACAACTTAGATTAGATTAGAGATAAAAAAAGAAAGAACCACAATCCCTTTTATTTTTCATCTTTTCTTCTTTTAATCTTAATTTTTTTATTTTAACACATTCTTTTATTTCTTTCACACTATATTTTAATTTACAATGTGACAATGTGCTCTTTGATTATAACTCCTTCTTGTACTTATTGATTATTTGCAATAATTGCTAATTTCACCTTCTTCATCGTCACATCTATGTACATCAATAGCATGATTTGATCCAATTTCATCCATTAATTACTTCTTCTACTTAATACTATCAATAATGTCATTATAAAATTCTTTCTTTGCAATATCTAAAATCTCCTTCAATATAAATTCAACTTTAGCATTAAGCACATGTTCTTCAAGCACCCCTTTTAAATGTATTACTACTTCAATATCATAGAAAAGTTTGTAAGTCATGGACTTACTTTTTTTTCCTAAATCATTTGATTTTTTTTTTAATAATATTGAGGCATCCTTTGTTGGTAACTCTTGTGAAGCCATCTCACAAGCCTTATATCCTCAAGTCTATCTCTTGGAAGAACTTTCTTCTCTTGTCTCATTAAAATCATGTCTTTTCTATTCTTCTATCAAGGCTTCATATTGTCTCTTAGCAATATAGGCATGCACTGACAAAGCTTCCAAAGAATCCTCTCAATCTGTAATTCCACAAATTATTGGAACAATCCTCAATAAAGCTTCTTGTGGTATCTTCTTTTTATACATTATAGAAATGGTAGAAGACCAAAGTCTACTTGATTCAATACTTCCAAAAAAATCTCGATTGCCATTGTCATCTACTCTAGCACCATAACTTATAACTTCCATCATTGCAATCCTATTTGCTGCTAAATAATCCTTAACTAGTGCTTTCATACTTCTTTTATCAAAGTTAGTTTAGAAAAAATCACGAGTATCTTTGAATGCCACTTTCCCATTTTTTCAAAAAATAATGCCTTGTTGCACCATTTCATTGAATTCACCACAATCCTTTCAAGAATGAGAATCATCATTACACCAAATATATCTTTGCATGTATCCTTGCTTAAAAGTAGCTTTTGAATTCATTATAGAAGTCTTCTCCTCAAGCCTTGCAAGTTTAATTTGAAGATCTTGTATTTTGCATTTAAATTCTTTAAATTCTACATCTTCTTTTTTTAATGTAATCATTGAAGATTGAAAAATAAGTATTGTTGGTTATAAAGTGGGTACTTGAATTTTAGGTACTTGTACAATTCTTTGAATATCAACCCTATCCTTTTTTTTTTCTCTTTTTGCAAGCAATTACACTATATCTTCAACTTCTTTCCATTTTGTTATTAATCCTTCATCTTCTTTTTTATTCTCAAGAAGAATTTCTAACCTCTCTTGCCTTCTTTTGCCATCAATTCCAAATAACCAAAATAAAATCTAATATCTTCTATCCCAAACTTTCACGTCAAGTTCACCACTTATATTATATTATATATTATTTTATTTGGAAATATAACAGGCACCTAATTGTAGAAAGTGAAGTTGCAATTCACATATATCCAAGAATCGGATTGTAAAAAATCAACCAAAATCCACACTAATATCACTTGGCCATTAGCTTGAAGGTTGATGCAGATATCCTAGTGCCAAATTCTCCTTTTCTAATCGTAAACTTTAGTTAAAATTTAGTATATAGCTTATCCTTTAAGTCTTTTAATATTGTGCCAATTTTCACCTTGATTCAATTAATAGATCTTTAAATATTGCAAAATTCCTAAATAATCTTAAACTGCTAATTTTTAATATTTTTTTGTACTAAAGATCAAATAAATCTTGATTACACCATTAGGTTGCTACAAATTTTTATTCAATCTTAATACATTCAATCACCTATATACAATCAAATTTTTAAGTATAGATGTCACTTCAATTGCACACAATAGCTGAAAGTGCTAGTCTTAAATTTATTATATAAAAACTTAACCTCCAATATAAATTCTAATTTTAGATAGTTATTGCTAAGTTCTCTCAAATCCTACAAAAACAAGCTGGACGTCTTTAAAACGAGCTTGAAGCTACTATTTCAACCTTAGTCATTGATCTCCAAATGATCCGACCCCCTGTCCTTGGTGGTCACAAAAATGTGGCTAGAGGTCTAATTTCAACCCTGTTCCATATATAGTCAATCCCTGGTATCAATCTAACTTATTCTAAGGATTTTTGAGCTTAACCTTGCCTTCAATTTAACCTTAGTATCAACCATATTGATTATTTATCTCCTCTATCATATTTTTATTAACTTATGGCTTTTTAAAAGTAATAAAAGAAATTCTATAACCTAGAAGAAAAATTTAATAATTAATTTTTATCTATTAGCTATTAAAATAAGAAATTTATCTAAGAAGATTTTATAAAAAAAAATTTAAATATCTTAACTTCCTATTGAACTAAGATATTGTTTATATTTTTCACCATGTAAACATGTTACAACATGATACCACCTCCTATAGAAGTAGATAACAATAAAAAAATTGAGATGGAAGAAGTCTTAGATTTGAGGCAATATCAAAATAGGTTGAAATATCTTATACATTGGTATAATATTGACATAGAGAGAGTTTGCCTCTAAAAAATATTAGACTTCTATCTATCACTAATTTTTCAATCAAATATCAAGATAGATAAAAATTCTAAATTTATATAAATTATTCCTAAAAAAGGCCATTATATTAAGTATACAAGCCTTAAATATTATAAAATCTCCAAAATATAATAAAATATATTAAATCTTTTATTAACCTTAAAGAGAATTTTTTTTGAACTTCAACAATATATATTTCTAAATCATTTTGTCCACAAGTACTCAAATTTTACATAAACTACTAATATATTTTTAATAACTATTACAATAAATTTCAACCATTAATTCATTGTTAATCTTTAGATATCGCCAAAATCCTAATAATATCTTCAAACCCTTGTTTACAATCACCTACATGTTAAATTCTTCATATCTCTCAAATTAAATGCTCAAATGCCATGAAATTTTGATATATAGCTTTTTAATATAATAATTCATTCTCTTGGAAATTTTTAAACAAAAATTTGTTCAAAGGCTTAAGATATGGTGGAAATCATCACTATCAAGAAACTAGTCTATTCATTGTCTTAGAATTAAATCTATTGTCTTCAACTTCTAATATCTTCTTCTTTCAAATTTTAAATATAATAATTCTTTTATGCAAGATGTAGGTCTTCAAATTGCCTGTCTAATTGTACCTTTCAATTTCCAAAAGTTTTTATATAACTCTTTGTATTCTCAAAAGAGTGACAGTAGACATAATTTGTACACCTTAATTTTAAGTATCTACTCTTTTTTTGTAAAAATTCCAAGTCTTTTGATTTTTTTATCAAAATTGTAATTAAAAAAATAAGTTTTTAAATTCTAGCTTCTAGTTTTTAAATGTCTTCTTTGAAATTGCTAAAATCCTTGTTCTTATTATAGATAGCCTATTTAGAGCCTACAAGATATGACCATTGATCAATAAGAATGAAGATCTTTATCCTTTGACTTTATCAAGTACACAAGAATTCAGAGCAAGAGATTTGAAGTACGATAAGATTTCAAGAAAAAACCAATAAGAACTTGAATTAAATAGATGATTATATAAACAACATCAAGAAAGATGAGCTAGAACTCTAAAAGATACGTTGTTGGAACTAAAGAACACTTTAGCCTCAACCTGTCATAGACATAAGATTTATTCTAATAATTATCTAATTAATATAGATTGATAGAGATAAGTAAAATAAATTAATATCTTATAGAAAAGCTTACTAAAAGCTTTATAGATGTAAAATCATCTTTATACATATCTATAGGTGATTGATAGGTTAGAAACTTGGCCAACAAGCTAGCAACGTGTCACACATATTGGTAGCTTGTAGAACAAGCTAGCCATGTGTCGCACATGTTAGTAGCTTGTAGTACAAATTAAGTACGTGGCGCACATGTAGAAAACTTATCTTACAAGTTTGACACATTGTTGTGATGTACCATGACTATTAGATGAAAGAGTGTAGAAATAGTATATCATAGATGATCTTAGTTCAAAATATTGTAGCAAATTATCTTAGAAAAATAGATAATAGTAAAAAGGGAGTAAAACTAATGGCTCTTAATGCTGCCCTTTTTATAAATAAGCTTCTATTTACTTTGTAGGGCCATAAGTGAGGCAAAACAAAGTAGATTGGAAAATAAAATAATATAGGCATATATAAGAGAGAGTTAAGAATAGGTTATAGAAAAATTTACCACAAAAATCTCAAAATAGATACCTAAAGAGGACTAGTTATGAGCCAGGGTTGGAATCTGACCCTAAGGCACAAAACTGTGTGTCTACAGCGGGTTGAGGGGCCTTTTGGAGATCAGAAGGTGAGATTAGAAAGCAGACAAGAGGATCTTTCTTTGAGAGTTAATTGGAAGAGATTTGAATTGGTAATAACTTTGTAATGGCTTTGCAAAGTCAGGGTTGATTTTGGTGACTCTGATTTTATGAAATATATTGGGGTTTACATTTTTGAGCATTTTGTAAGATTGGTTATAGATCTATGGATGATATTTTGTAGGGTGGTGCATATAGTAGCGCTTGTAAGGTGCTGTAAATTTAAGCTAAATCTAATGATTTAATTGTATGTAATTGAGGTTTAAATAGGTCAATATCTCAAGAATTAAGCTTTGAAGGTCAGTTGGGATTTTTGAGATCTTGAACAATCTATCAGTTGGATTGGAATGAAATTTATGTATATAGATAGTAGATTTGTTTTCCTACACATATGAGAGATTTAAAACTAATTAAATAGTAAAGAAGGGAGGAATTAGCACTAGAAGATCAATATCAAGGTTGGAGAAGGAGGTCGACCAATACTCGAGGAGTTTTTAGGATTTTTCTCCCATTTGGTAAGTTCGATTTCTTTCAAATTTGTTGTGCTTGTTGATGACTAAAAGGATGAAAGGTGTATAAAGTTTTAACTAAGATCAATGGTCTAATTGACAGATATTGAGGTTCTAATTTTTCCTAGAATTGATTTGAATTGGTTAGAGTTTGGTTTAAGATTTGGTTAGGGTTAGGATTTAGGGTTTAGGATTTGTTTAGGATTTGAATAGGATTTGCTAGGATTTGATCAAGGTCAACTAGGATTTAGTTAGGATTTGTTTTAGGATTTCTTAAGGTTTGACCAAGGTTGAGTAGGGTTGTTTTAGGATTTATTAGGATTTGACGAAGATTGACTAGGATTTGTTTTAGGATTTGTTAAGATTTAATTAGGATTAATTAGGATTTAGTTAGGATTTTTTTTAGGTTTTGTTAAGATTTGACCAAGGTTGATTAGGGTTGTTTTAGGATTTATTAGAATTTGACTAGAATTAACTAAGATTTGTTTTAGTATTTGCTAGGATTTTATCAAAGTTGACTAGGATTTGCTAGGATTTGATTAGGGTTGACTAGGATATATTTAGGATTTATTTTAGAATTTTCTAGAATTTGACCAGAGTTGATTAAGATTTATTTAGGATTTATTTTAAGATTTATTAGAGTTTTACTAGGATTGACTAAAATTTAGTTAGGGATTGTTTTAGGATTGTTAGGATTTGAATAGGATTTGCTAAGGTTTTATCAATATTGACTAGGATTTAAGCATGTAGAAGGCTTATATTGACATTTGTATGCAAAATTTCACACTAAGTGGATGCTTGGATTAAAAGTTATAGCTTGTCAAAGCTCACTAATTAGAATTAGGGCTTGGAAAGAAAAATAAAAATTGCTTAATTATAAAAGAAACGAGGCAATTGGGATATATGTATAGTTGATGTTACTAAGAGGAGTGTTTTTAAATACTTTTGAATTGAAATTTGAATTATATTCTTCATCTATAGATGAAATCTATTAGGGTTTCTTGATTATATGCAAACATAATTTTACCTTCCACAGCCAGATGCTCAGTACATTTCCAAACAAGACAACACATAATACGACAGTGTGTTGTCTTATTAAAGCTCATAAATTTTGATCTTATCAATGTTGAAATAATTAATTATCACATTTTACGGTGTCGTGGTAGAAAGAATTTGCCTCAAAAAAGCGCTAGGCTTTTGGTTGCCACTGATTATTCAATCAAGATTCAAAACAATAAAAACTTCAAATTTATATAAAAATCTTTCTCATAGGACTATTGCATCCAATACATAAGTCTTATTTCATAAAACACTGAATATATAACAAGAAATTCTAAACCCTCATTCATCCGTAGAAAGGACATTTTTTTTGAATTTCAACAATCTATAATTTTTAATCCAATTGTCCAAACTCACTCAAACTTTACACCAAGTATTGATGTAATCTTAACAAGTACCACTACAAATTTCAATAGTTGATTTGTTACCGATCTTTAGATATCATGAAAATCCTAGCAGTAGCTTCAAACCCTTATTTACAAACACCCATGTACTAAATTCTTCATATCTCACAATCTAAAAGTCTAAATACTATGAAACTTTGATGTATAGCTTTTTAGCATAATAATACACCTTCTTAGAAAGTTTGAGATAAAAATTCGTCTAGAAACTCAAGATATGGCAAATCCCATCACTATCAATAAAGCGGCCTATGTACTACCTTGGAATTCGATCTATTGTTTTTGATTTCCAATATCTCTTTTTTTAAAATTCAAAATATAGTAATTCTTCCTCATCAAGTATAGATCTTAAAACCCCCTCTTCAACCGCACCTTTTGATCTCCAAAAGCTCTCATAAAACTCCTCCAATCTTTAAAAGAGTGATAGTAGATACAATTAGTACATCTTAACTTCAAGCGCCTGCTTCTCCCTCATAAAAACTCGAAATCTCTCTATTTTTACACCAAAATTGTAGCCCAAAAAACAAGCTTTTTAATCCTAGTCTTTGAATTTCAAATGCCTTTCTTAAAGTTAGCAAAACCCCTATTCTTGTTGTAGGCAGTCTCCTCAAAGCCTATTGAGCATGACCATTGACCAATAGGAATGAAGAACTTCACCCCTTGTCTTTATTCATCCTCACTTTATCTTCATCCTTCCAAGTAGGCCTCTTAATAGTTTAATTCTTTTTCTTTGGATCCCAATTGCCTCTTAAGGCTTTATACTAAATATTTAGGTTTTATATAATTTAAAAGCCATAACCAAATTAAGTAAAAATCTAAAATAAATTTTCTTATATCAACCCCGTTTAATTTACTTTTCTAACCATTCTAAAACATATCTAAATCTATAAACATATTATGTATTTTGAGTGGATTTCACATATTGTAAGCAATTACAATACGACAACGGCTTGGCTAATGGCTTTATTGAACAATTGTGGATCTAAAAGCAATAATAAAAAATCCTTCACATCATCTCTTAATCTCCAATAAAATTTACTCATTAGAGCTTCTTTGTCCCAATTGATTTTGCATGCTAATTACTTAAAATTGAATGCATAGACTGATACAAAGTGCACTATTGTATATTATAAAGTCTTGCTTGAGAATGCGCTAGGCACCTGGCTTTAGAAGATAAAAAGAAAATAACAATAATAAGTCCTAACACCTCTAATAGAATTATGTAAACTTACAATTAAGACTAATAAATAAGCTTCAATTGTTAAAAAATTTAATTAGATTTTTTAATTAATTATAAAAGAATAGACAAAAAATCCTAAAGAACTTCTAAAGAAGATATAACAAAATAATAAAGAAATATTAAATAAATATTAATATAAATCTAAAAAAAATATTAAAATAAAAAATCTATTAAAATTCCAAAAATAGATTTATAATCAAACTTTAATCAAATCTTAATCAAATCTTAGTCAAATTTTAGTCAAAATCTAATTAAACTTTAATTAATCCTAATCAAACCATAATCAAACTTTGATCAAATTCTAGTCAAATTCTAGTCAAATCCTAGTCAAATCCTAGTCAAATTCTAATTAAATCCTAGTCAAATTCTAGTCAAATCCTAGTCAAATTCTAACATCCTAGTCAAATCCTAAACAAATTCTAATCAAATCTTAACCAAATTTTAATAATCTTAATCAAATCTTAATCAAATCTTAATCAAATTTTAGTCAAATCCTAATCAAATCCTAGTCAAATTCTAATCAAATCCTAATCAAATCCTAGTCAAATTCTGATCAAATCTTAACAATTTTAGTCAAATTCTAAATTAATTCTAGTCAAATTCTAAACAAATCTTAATTAAATCTTGGTCAAATTCTAAACAAATTTAAATTGAACCTTGATCAAATCCTAACCAAATTTTAATCAAATCTTGATTAAATCCTAGTCAAATCCTAAACAAATCTTAGTCAAATCCTAGTCAAATCCTAGTTAAATCCTAAACAAATCTTATTCAAGCTCTAATCAAATCCTAAATGAATCCTAATAAATTCTAATAAATTCTAAAGAACCCTAATAAATCCTAATTAAATCCTAATAAATCCTAATCAAATCCTTTAGTAGATTAAAAGTACAATGGCTAATGATCTAACTATTGATCTTAGTCCAAATTTTGCACACTTTTTAAAAATTTAATTAACAACATACACAAAAATTTTGAAGGAGATTCAATTTATCAAACAGAAGTTATGCTCGAATTTCTACTCAGGTGTAGGCCACCCTCTTTCTCCAATCTTAATGACAAATTTCTAGTACAAATATCTTCTCTTTGCATAGTTTAATTTCTTTTAAAATTTATATATAAATAAGAAATCTTATCTAATATATATACAAAAAAATTCATCTCAATCCAATTAATAAATTATTAAATATCTAAGAAACCCTCATTGACCCTCAAATCCCAACTTCCAAGACCTCAATCCACTTGAACTTCAATAACTCCCAATTAAATTGTTTAATCAAGCTCAAACTTATAATATATATTAATCACAGCTACAATCACAAATCCTCAAATTTTTACATACAAATCTATGATCAAACTCATGGAATGCTCAAATTTGTAAATCCCTCTTTATTTTATAAAATCCAAAGTCACTTGATACAACCTTGATTTTGCAAAGCTCTTATAAAGCCAATTTCTTTTCAAACTTATCAAAGTTACTATCAATGTAAAATCAACTTCAAAATTATTATCAAAAGAAGAAATAAGGTTGTATAAACCTCAATAATAATCCTTTTAATAGATCCTTTTTAAAGTAGCAACCTAATCCCATCTTATAACCAATAAAAATCCACTGATATGGCTCTCATTTAGCTATATAGTAAATTATATATTAAATATACATATATAATTTTTTCATATAGTAGCCGAATTACAACATGATAATATATAAATCTACTTAAATATAAAAAGATTTTATCAATATAATTTTTTTAAAATATTATTATATTATTTGCCCTTTTTATTAAGGAAAAATCACTTATTGGAGTCTTGCTAATAAGTTATAAGTGAATTTTGTACAACCAAATATCCTATATATTTTCAAATTGAAGATTATGCCACATAACAATATATTTGATATCACAACTTTGGAAGAGATTCCAAGTATTTTGTAATATTTTTAGAGATAAAAACTACTCTTGACAATGTTCTAAATATTTTCTTTGAAGGAAGTTATGAACGCCTCAATAATGATCAAATATCAAGATGGTCTTCTTACCTTAGTATGGGACACTATCAATGGTTGACAGAAACTATCAACTATCTTCGAAAGAAACAAAAATCAAAGTATGTGGCAAATATAATTTGGCGCATCTTGGACTTCCTCAACATGTAATCACCACTCCTTGTGGAACTTGTCCCTAGAAGGGGGAATAATATCACAGACATAAGATTTATTCTAATAGCTATCTAGGTAACATGGATAGATAGAAATAGATAAAAGTAGATTAATTTGATAATATCTTATAAAAAAGCTTCTTAGAAGCTTCATAGATGCAATTTCATCTTTATTCATGTTTATAGATAATTGTTAGGTTAAAAATTTGGCGAACAAATTAATCACATGTCGCACACATAGGTAGATTGTGGAATAAGCAAATTATGTGGCATACATATTGGTAGATTGTGGAACAAGCTAATTACGTGGCGCACATATAAGAAATTTGTCTTATAAGTTTGACACATGTCTTACAAATTGGACAAATGTTAAAGGTCTTATAGAACATTGCCATGTAATTCTTAAGTAGATAATATATATAAAAACAAGAATGAAGCATTCTTCATTCCTGTCAATATCTTTCTTGTTCCTAGTCTTATTTTAAGACTCTCTATTCTTTTTGTCTTTGACAATAACCATTTTAATTTAATATTATACCATCTTTGAATGATTCTTTACTTTTTTTGAGTGATACAAGAGTATTTTGATACTTTAATTGTTTATATTTCATGTCCTTCACATTATGCTATACTTGAATCTTAACAAAGGCTTTAATATGAAAATATTTTTTATTAATTAATAAAGGCTTTTATGTCCTTGTACTTCAAAAAAAAAAAAACAAACAAACAAACATCTTTATAACTATAATTTACCAACAAATTAAGTTTAAAATTGAAGAAGAGTCTTATAACATGGATCTATTCCATTTCTTAATAATTTAAAATTAATCATTTTAAGCATGTCTTTTCTAATTTGAATAAATAGAAGATAGAAAAATAGGAAAATATCATAAAAAATATTAAAAATAGTAGAGATTGTACATATATTTCTTAAAAGAATATTATATGAGCTTTAAAGTAAAAAGATAGCTAAAAAGATTATTGGAGTTAAAAAATAAAATAATCGATTGAAGATGTATATGAAGAATTCTCTCAAATGTATTACTTGCTTTAACAAAACAATTCTAAAGCTTATATTTGTTGATATATGTCAATTTTGGATGGTTGTTAAGAGAAACATTTGAGTATAATTATTCTTTGTATATAATTTTTAGATTTTTGGTAGAAAAAATATAAACCACTATACTTATATATTTGAATAATAAAAATATAATATAAAATTAAGATACAAATTAGCCTATCTACCAAAAAAATCTTTTTATTTATCCACTAAAAAAATGTAATATTTCTTGTTTCTCTATTCAAGCAATTTGCTTGCCTTATCCAATCAATGTCCTTTTGACTTGCCTTTTCTAATCCATCTTACAATCCAAGGAACTATGCCTTAGCTTTGGTAAGAATTGTAAGCTTGAACAAAGTCAACTAAGTGGTAAGGCTCCAATTCTAACCATTGCCAAAGTTTGAAGAATTCACTAAAAATCATTAAAAAAAAATTTAAAAATCCAAATTTGAAGCAATTCAATATTAGTTTTTAAGTTTTTTAAATTAAAATTAGATACAAATTTTAAAATTCATATTTCTTAATTTTATCAATTAATAAATTAAAAATTAGAAATAGATTATTTTTTTAAAGCATAAGTTAAAATTTTATTTTATAATATTAAAATAATTAATTTTAAAAAGTACTTTATAAAATAAATATTAGATTACTATAGTTTATAATTTAAAATAATTATATCAAAAAATAATTTATTTTAATTTAGAATTTAATAAATTTATATAAATTATTTTTATAAAAAATATTTTTTCATCTTAAAAAATATTAATTATAAATAAAAATATTTATTTCATATTCTTTGATATTTTATATTACTTGATTTTGATATATATTATATAGTTATATAGTTATATAGTTATATTCTTTTAAAGCTTAGCAATAATAAAAATAAAGAAAATATTTTCTAATCAAGAATGACTAAATAATCAACTTTTATACAAGATGAGAAATACTCATGTTCATGGTTATAAGGATATTTAGATTCAACAACAAACTTGTTGTTTTAGAAGTCACACTTAAAGAATATACAATTAAAATCAAAGATAAATATTAAAAATTAAATCCATACATAAAGTAGAAAAAATTTAATTATATACTAAAACTTTTTTTTTTGTGATTGTATATCCTTAAAGAAGAACTAATAAATTTCATAATATATTTAGATATTGATTAATGAGAATTTTTATATTTTTAAACAATAAATAAGAATAAATAAGATAAAAATAAGATTTAAAAAAAAAAAAAAAAAAAAAAAAAAAAGAGACAGAATTTATAAATTTATTAAAAAAACATAACTCTTTGGTTGGCTTTCCTTATAGACAGAATTTCATGTCAACCAATCAAATATTGGTTGGAGTGGTTGGCAGAGCAAAAAAGAACAGTAGCCACATAGATCAAAGTGAGCTACAAAATGACACAGCCTATAATTAGGGTTAGGCTAACTATGCAAATATATTTTGGAGGGTTCCACAAGACTTTGGATGCATTATGTGGCATTGCATGAATAGAGTGTTTCTTTTCTTGGGGAGTGTTTTTTTGATGGTACCTGGACATGATGTGATATTTCTAACTTTTAAAGGAATTTTGTACTAGAGTGTGTGGGTGGATTTGCACTTATCAACAACAATAAATTACTATTAAGTTGGCAGTGGTTGCGTATTGTTGTCAACAATGTTCATTGGACCTTTGATCTCATTCCAATAGCTTTGGACTCTTGTTAGGATTCAAAAGGCAATGCTGTGTAATATTGTTTGACTGAGTGCTTAATTGGCATTTTTTCTTTCATTTCAAGAATGGAGAATCCTTCCACAATTTGGAAAGCAACATGGTTTGATATTATTTCAAAGTTCCTCAATTCATGCTGCACAACAAAGTGATAGGGATGTGCTTGCATCCCAAAGTCAAGATCTATCTGCTGTTAGTCCACACAGGACTGCTGTTTATTAAAAGACAATTCCTGCTGTTGTCTCATTCAACTGAATGTAGTGTCTTAGTCTGCTTAGATTGCTTGCCTGTGTGGAAATCTGCAGTTTCATGAACAGTACACTTTGGAATTGACTTGGTGTTGCATTAGATGTTACAAAAGGCCAAATTAATACCCAGAACTTAATTAATTAGTCCTACTACAGCCACCCTATGTAATTCAAAACCACTATTCTATTAAATGTGGAACACAGTAAATTATACTAATCTTCATTGTCTGCTTGTCAGCTTTTGATAAAATCCACTGGGTTAGGAACTCCAATTGGTCAATATAAGATAGGATATCATGTAAGTGTCGGATAAAGTTCTTCACTATATAAGTAACAGACTGCAATTGTTTAGGTTGTATTTGGTGCATAAAACAATTATTACCTTGCTCTGCCTTGATTTTGCATTCCATACAACTATTAAGTCACCTTTGCTATGTCTACAAGCCTTGCATTTCATCTGTTTATTAATAGCATGTATGTTTGTCAATTTTTATAGTTCATGACTATACTTAGCACTTGTAGGTTGCTTCATTAAAAAGTTCTGTAACAACAAAATAACAAACATAATACTATTAATAAACTGTGTAACACTTTCTGGCTGTAATTCCAAAATTTTACATTCCAAAATTTTATGTAGTATTCATCATTGACTTCTTTAGAATAGAATAGAATAGAATAGTATACATAAAACTCTTTTTAAAAACATATTGAGATGTGCACATCATTTTTCTGAATTGCTCTTTTGACCATATATCTTACATGAATAGAAAAGTATCAATTTTGGAGCTCTTGCCCTGGCATGATATAATATTCTCATTGAAAAAGTAGATATATGAATTTAAAATTTAAAAAAAATATCATCTCCATTACCAATATCACAACATGATATGTCCTGTTATGATTCAAATATATCATCAAAATCATTAAAATTGTCATTATCAATATTTTTCATGTATGATGAAGAGTAATTAATCCAATTATAACTTTTCAATGTGTCTCAAGTATGTTTGCCATATACATTTAAGAAATATGAAGTTGATCAAAGCTCAAACTCATTCATGTCCTGCAACACAATTGAGAATAATTTATGTAAACCTTCACATGCAATGTGGCCAAAACATATCTTAATTGATGTAATAAAACAATGCAAAAAGTGTGAAAAATAAATAAATACATACAAAAACATTTACAACTTATGAAATTATATATATTACTTTTGAATGCTAATTGCATGTTTGATCTTCCAACACAAAATAAAACTAAAATTTCTCTTTTTAATTTAAAGTTTTAAGGTTTACATGAATACAGCTTAAATTTGGTACTACTAAGTATAATGTAAAGAAATTTTAGCATCCTTGAAATGGTATGGTTTTAAATTTTGTGGTACCACTCAAAATTGGGAAGAAACAACCATAATTTTAAATTTGATACAGGGGATCATGAAAGTCTGTGAAAAAGTGGACAGAATCATACTTGCATCTTCACCAATTGCATGCTGGTTGTGAGTCAGACATATGAAATGTTTGAATTTGTTGATCAAATGATCCTTTTTGTGTCACTAATCAAAGGATGGTCAATAATAATAATAATTAAGATAGGGACTTTGTTGGGATATAGCCACATGACAAACTGCCAAGGTTCTACATTTAATGGGTCCCTCTAAATCCCTGTTTTGATTGTAGTGGGTTAGATTTTATTGACTGCTGCCACATAAGCAACACAGCATGGAATATTGCCTTCCCAGCTTGTGCAACTTGTGTAACTAGTATTCCATCCTGTGTGGCTTTCTCAACATGTGCATAGTTGTGAACATCAATGTAGGCAAGGTAGTTAACAATATTAGAACAATGGCCACTTGTGTGCTTACCAGACATGGCTGTAAGAGCATTCATTGGAGGTGTAAATTAACAGTTTATTCCACCTAAAGATAGAATGCTCCTTTCATTTTGGCCACAACTTGGTATTTCACTCCATTGCAAAGTCTCTAGGCAATGGATTATGCATCTTTTATTTGTTGTAAATTGTCCTTTGTCTTGCTCTAGTGTAAACATGAAGAATTTCAATGACATCCTCAAAGACAGTATTGTTGTTATTTTTTCCTTATGCTCTTGTATAGTGTAATGCTTGTATTTCATTTGTATTAGAATGTGATCTAGTAACTATGCAAGCATGACTTTTTTTGGCCCATAGTAATTTTCATCAAGTTGTTGTAAACCACTGTATGATTTTTAAAGAAAATATTGTAATGACAATAAATAATAAATTATCATTATTATTACATGAGAATTTTTATACAATGGATACACAAATAAAGCCTTTTGAAATGAGAAAGTTTTATAATATTATATTAATTTTAGAATATTTGTTTATGAAAATAAATAAGAAAAATTCATGAATTACTAAATAAAGATAGTTTAATAATTTTCGAAGTAAGAATTATCTATTTTATTACAATCCATGTGAAGTACGACTTTTTTTTAACCATTGTATTCACATTGAAAATGTTTTTTTTGTTCATTTTATTAAGAAAGTGCAAAAATTAGGAAAATCTAACTGATTTTGGTAAAGTCAACAACCTATGATACAGCCTTAACTAATAATGACCATATTAAATAATTTTAGATAATTTCTAAATACGTCAGTATGGCAGCCCATTCAGCAAACTCCTTAAAGAAGAAAATTTCAATCTTATTGTATTGACTAGAAAGACAATACAAATCAAGGGTTGTTTTGGGTGAGCTCTTTCTTTGATGTATGGTCCAATTGCTCATACATCTATTTTCCATCATTTAATAATGAAATCATTAGAAGATTCTTTCTATTGAGAAAAGATACATACATGAAGTATATTTTTACAAAGCAATTGTTAATTGATTTGTTGATCGTCAATTGACAATTATCAATTGTCTTTATAAAATTTTATTGACCATTTTTAGACAAAGTAAAAATGATATTGTATATGATTAGTGTTAGTTTATTTTATTTTTGGAATATCAATAAGACAAAAACACTTCATAGGCAAAATATTATTTTCTTCTATACTATTCTCCTCTTGAATTAAAGGTACAAACTTGTCTTGCTTGTACCTCTTTTTTTTGCCTTTGTTTACCCTTCTTCTTGTCTTTGTTTATTGCCCTTGTTTTTGTTTGACCCATCCTGTGTAGGAAGTATTTGCTTTATTGTGTCATTGTTATGTACTTTTGTGTACATGATATGATTCTATGTCCTTGCTTTTGTATTGTCCTTTATTCTAATTATAGAAATATTTGCTGTCTTGCTTCTATATTCCAATACCTTCACTCTTGTTGTAATTGCCCTTATTATCCTCATGCTCATTTATCTAGTTGTTGTTGCCTTTATCATGTCTTCTTTCTTTCTCCACGCCTCGTTGCTATTGCTTGCCCATGTGGCTTTTGTAATTTGTTACCTTTGTTCTTCTATATGGCATTCAATGTGTGTTATGTTTTTATTATGTGTTTAATTATTCTTATGTCCTTGTGTTTATATTTTTAATTAGTATTTTTTTAAAAAAAATTATTGTGTTTTCTCTTATGCCCTAACTCTTATGTTTTTTTTTTTTTTTTTTTTTTTTTTTTGTTAGTTAACTTATTAATTTGTTGCTGTTATCTTTATTATTATGTTACCAATTTGACATAGATACATTTGATTGTTTGAATTCAAAACAAATTATTAAGATCTTGTCACATATTGCTTTAACTTCTATTCTGTTATAAAGCAATCTTTTTATTAATATTCATCAAAATTTTGATTGATTTTCAGTTATTTTGTTTATAACATTAATACCAAAATAAACAAATAACAAAAATATTGATTAGATCATTTTTTTACATATAAATTATTAGATGTATATTTTAAAAATCTAAACTATATTACAAAATATGTAGATGCAAGTACTTATTACTTTAATACTACTTAAATTTAAATACAATATACAATTAAAAGATATTGTACAAAAGTTGCTTGCATTATCTTGTATTATAATACAAAAGAAAATATAATGTCTTATTTATCTCCAACAAATCCAACTATAAAATGTGAAATTGTAAACTCCATAGCTTGTATTTAACATCAACAAGACTAAGAACAAAATAACACTTGAACTGCTTCAAAACTTCTACTAGCAAAATTGAAGAGCCCCATCTCTTGCCCCTTATTCATATTAGAGCATCTATAGATGCATCTATAGAAGATTCAAAGAACAAAAATTATATTCTTGGAGTCAAAGGAATCTTCTATAAAAGTTTCAGTTGAATGTGGAAGGTTGTCGAAACTTCTAAACATATAGAATGTTCTCAGTATTTTAAAAACACTCTAGAAGCATCTAAAAGCTTTAAGAGGTTTACATAAAGTAGTAAAAATATTTGAAAGGTTGTAAAAGGTGTTTGAAGGTGCTTGAAATTATAATTTGTTACGTGGCAAATGCCAATTAAAATAAAATTTAATAACATAATCTTTATATAATAGAATAAATAACTAAATAGATAAATAAAATTTTGATTTTTTTGCAACATAAAAAATAATAATCTTATTTAAAATAACTTTTTAAATTTTAATAAAGAATTAAAAAAATTGTAATGGTAATGTTGATCTTGTATGATATAATGTTAGTCCAAGCATAATATTTTCTTGTCAAAAAGCATTGCAAAGACACAATATTGCCTTCTATATAAAATAAGGGAAAATATCAAAAATAGACTTAATAAATACTGATATATCAAAAATAGGCCTAACAGATTTTTAATTTCCAAAATAGTCCTCATGTTTGCATCTATCAAGTCATTACATGCATAAAAAGCATACTAAGTAGGATTTAAATTTGCTAATCAATTTATTTTAATTTTTCTTTGTTTTCATGCATAATGTATAAGATAAGTTGGAAAAATGTATAAGATGAATTAGAAATTAAACTAAAAGACAAATTCCAAGGTTTTTATTTAATTAAAAGCCTATTATACATGTGACTTTTTTGTTGATGAAAATAGGAAGATTTAGCAGAAATTTTATTTGCAAAAGCTAAATATTTTAATAAAGGCTTGGATTAGGCACATGTAAAATTTTAAAAATCAACTGACTAGACTTGTAGATTTGTAGTTAGGACACAAGTTACTATAGTTGATGACTTCTCTAAATTATGAGGTCTATTTTGGAAATTAAGATTTTGTTAGACCTATTTTTGATATATTAGTATTTATCAGATCTATTTTTTATATTTTTCCTTAAAATAATACAGAGATAACAATGTAGGAACATGCCACTACATATTTTTATTGAATTCTCCCAATGGATCAAATATGGATAATTGCATTTTCAACCAAGCATGAGAAAATGGTGGCAACCACTGTCAACGTTATTTGAATCCCTTCGAGCATAAATTATACAATAAAATAAGAAAACATTTTAGTCTTGCATCTTAGTGATGCTACCTACTATCATATTACCACACACAAAAACTGAAAGAATAAACTTGAAATAAATACATATATAAAATGTAATGCTACAATTATGTTCACAACTTTTTCAAGAGCATTTGCAATAGTGTAGAAAGGCTACATTCTCATTGTGCATTTGTAGACTCCCTTAAAACCACAACGTTTGTGGACTAGGATTTAGAGTATTTTGAGCTGATGACTGTTGGCATTTGATTACAGACAATGCAGGTTTCAAACATGCAAATATTAAGCAGATGGCTTATGCTGGCAAAGTTGGAGTAAGAGACTTTGAGGCTGGTTGCACAGCCATCCATACGGTATATCTCGTCATCCGCCATGATGATGCGTCATTTACAGCTTCAAACTTTAGAAGAATGGCCTGTACAAGCAGTGATGAAGATAATAGTGGAGTGAAACATTCAACACCTAGGACGTTGGGGTAATATTAGTACTCAAGACCCAGTTGATGCTGTCATTGGTCAGCTAAACTAACGCACTCCCTTGTTAGGTTCTTTGATCATCTGAGCTACCAGGTTTATGGCCCCTCGAAGCAGGATAGTCAACAATACAATTGGGACGATTTCGTATTACAGTATGTTGATTAGGTGTGTAAATTGATGAATTTGACAAAAACCTTTACTGCGATACCAGAAGTATCCTCCATATTACAAAGGACTAAGGAACTCGGTTCTTTTCTCGTGATGCATAACCCTTGAAGAATTGCCTGTAAAAGTTGAGAACCATGATCAAATTTCTAAAATGTCTCTGCTGCTAAACAATCTAGTTACCTTATCAATCCTGATCCACCTATTATGGCAGCCAAAGAAACTTAAATTATTTAGCTGCTCGCGGATTAACTTCATCACCCTGTAAACAACATCAATTCCAAAGGAGTAATTGTTTACTACTGTACAAGCAAATAAAAAACTTCGTTCAATATTTCAAAGGGTGGGTAATTGTAAATGACAACTAGGTGGTTGTATGAAGTTGGAGAAGTGCTAAGATCTGACAGATTTTTAATAAAAAGTCACTAGTTGCATACATCTTGAAACTTGCAGAGGCGAAACTCAATGATGAACAGCATTTGGGAGTAAAGAAATTACCGTGGAGGAATTATCCGGCAAATATTGGTGGTGGATCGATTTAGGGAGAGATAGGTTGCTCGAGAAGTCATTGCGGGATATAAATAACTTCATCAGGACCTATGATTTTGTAGGTGCCGCGAGAAGACCGGGGCCGTGGAGGTTTATTTCCACTCTATCATACCAAAGCCAACAGAAGGCCTTCACGTTAGCATTACAACAGCATTGGTTTCCTTCAAAATGGAATTCTAACCAAGGCTACAGCAAACTATCAAAGAAAGGCAGATAGAAAGAAGTTCAATCGAAACGTGCAACTTTATGGAAAACAAAAGACGAGGAAGAACAGAGTGAAGCCTCCGTGTCCATCAGTTTTATTCAGTCTGTTCATCACAGCAAAGTATAGCCATCAACCAAACACTCCCACAACCAGAATAATGCTTTAAAGCACAACAATAGTACCTTCCTAAACACGAAGACAAGATAGATGTACGCAGCATCCCACTCGTCGTCTGTGATAGTATCGCCAGCGGCTGGGAAAGCCCACATATAACCCCATAAGTAACATAGGAGCCACTATCTGGAGTAAAGATCGGATTGTGATATCTCAAACTATAATTGATGAAGTGCAGGTGATAGCGGTGAAAAGAATTCTCATTCAGTAAGAAGGACGGATACCAGTATCTCCAAGCGCTCCAAGTTTGCGCATCAGATCTGCAAAATCCTTTTGCTGGCAGTACTGTTTTACGAATGAATGGAAATTACTCTTGAACACAAGCTCGAGCCCATACTGCACATGCCAATTGTCCACAGCAACCGACTCATATTCAATACGAGTTTAAGTTGAACACAAACAGAAGAAATGAAGGTGAACAATTATCACTTGAATTTTGGATCAAAGAGAAATAGAAAGTAAAGCATCGGAGAACGAACCACTTTTGCAAAATATTAAGTGATATGGTATACTTGATGAGATTACTACCGAAACTCACGGCGGAGTAAAAACAAGTTGCAGGTGTACCTCTGCTGCTAAAGATTTGAAGCACTGGAAGGGAACAAGCCACTCTGGACAATCCACAGCATCCTGCATGCATCGCAAAACAAGTACAACTGGCTGTCAGAGGAGGCAACTGAAGAATCAAACTCATGTGAAACCACCTGAGTACGAAATAACAGTCGCATCTATCACGTGAAGCACAATATTCATGCGTGTTCTAATAACAATCTATTTATTCTTCCACAGTAGGAGAAGCAGTAAGCAACAGTCCAATAGTTGATCCTACACAGCGCAGAAGCAAATAAGAAAAACTAAGTTAACACTCTGCACAAGATGTATACAAGGCAAACCACCAGGGCTGCGGTATTCAAAAATGTAACGCAGGTGAACCGTGGTCATCAAATGACAATGCAGATCATTTACAGAAATGATCTTCAAATGTTATTCGACAATATGTTGGCAAGGACTCTTCATAACCATAAGTGCAGTGAGGCTGGATCGTACCTCTAAATGAAACTCGTACTGAATTCCATAAGGTGTTGATGATGGGAATTGCTGCAGAGAAGAGGATATATTTCAGGAATTTGCGATGCATAATTAGTCATAATCCTGCTGTAGGCATTTGAGATGTTGCCTACAGATAATTTGATTAGGAGATTAAATTTTGAGTTAGCATGAATAATAGTGCAGGTTAAAAGTACTGGCTGAGTTATATATCAAGGTTTAATAACACAGCACACCTTCTCACTGTATTTCTCGTCAAATCGCACCCGATAGACCTTGTTTCTGAACTCAAGTCCAGGGGCTGTTTCACAAATCAGGAGTTCAATCAGACAAATATGGCCTGCCCACTTGGTAATCACGTTCAAAAAACCTGACGGAATGAAGCCAATTCAAGATTCTGACATAGTACCAATATCCATTCAATGATAATTCAGCTGAAAATTGAGCTCATGCGTCCATAATCATAACGCGTCACTCATGAACCAATATGAGCAGATCTACATACCAAATAAAAACATTAAGACTACCGAAACCAAGTACTTCAAGGGTCAGGCATCAACCATCACGAAGTTTGCGAACTAGAACATCTGCATCCGGCATGGTGCCTATGAAGCACCCTCCTGGCTGTAGAATGGCAGAGACGTTTCGCAAAGCCCTTCGCGCTCGCTCCTCCGTATCCCAAGAATAGTGCATTGCAAACTGATTATAAACCACCCACCATCTTCAGTACTTATCCATTCGCACAATTAAGGAACCAGGAATTGGAACAAGAATCCTGAAAAAAAAAAAAAAAAAAAAAAAAAAAAAAAAAAAAAAAAGTTGGAAACAAAGGGTACTGGCTGAAGTTGATAATTTCCCGCTGGTCAGAATTCGTGGCTTCTCAGAGATACATTAAAATGCCACTTCCATAATTATACATGCCAAGCCAACACTTCAAATTTAACAGCCATGTAGCATATGTACCTGAACACTGCAGACATTAAAGAGACCGTCGTCTTTAAGAATTTTCTCTAGATCAACCTGCACTCAGGCAAACCAGTATAGCATCATTCAAAATTGACAGATTCAAGAGTGAGTACATTCAAGCATGGCACGGAAAGGTAACACCTCCGCTGACGTTAATGAGGAATTCATGAACAATTAGCACTTAGGTAGGAAGTAAAATTATACTCACAAGGTAACACAACGAAAACAAGGACCTCTACAGAGAAAGCAGTTGAAAACGACTGAAGTCAAAAGGGAGTACTTCAAAGCAATCGGCACAGATAAGCTTAGCTGGAAAGCCAAAATCTCTGCGACCACGTGCGTGATCAGTGTCTCCATTATATCTCTTTCTCGCATCTTCAATCTGCCGTGCTCAACCAAATAACACTGCTTAAGGCAACTGAGGAAGGAGCTTCTAGAAGCACCAACGCCCGTCAAATTAACCCTTCATCAAAAAATCCCTCATCGAGCACAACAAAATGAACCCAAGCATCGAGTCCATACGTTGCGGACTCGTCCATATTGGCATCAGCAAAAAGCATTATTTCATTGTGGGCATAAAAGATGAGTACCGAGCCTTCGGCAATGTCAATGCCAACGTAGTAACCAATAGACGCCTTGTCCCACTTGATCAGATCCCCCCCCTGCATCATTACAGCTAAATGCCAAATGGGAAAACTGTCCGTATTCAGAATTATGCCAAGGGAAATGGGCCTCCGTTAGAGTTTGACCAAGATCAAAGAATATATCGCAGGACAATCTCAGAAGCTGTGCACCTTTCCACAAGCCATATCAAGAACTGTATCTCCCCGTTGCGTGTAGATTTGGATCAGGACACTCTTGATCTACAGAGAAACACAAATGGACACATGATATTAACAAGACCGAATAACAAGTAACAAATACGAAGTTCCACCAGTAGAATATAGACGTGATGCCTCGCTCGTGAAATCCTTGCAATAGCCTGGTGTGGGAAGAAAACTCTACCCAATTGTTGAGTTTCTTAAGGTGGATGATAGGGCTCGCTTCCCTCTGCTCACGGGTCTGGTTGCTCCGGGCACTATAGTGATCCGCAACTTGCCGCACAATCTCTTTGCCCTGTGTGTCATTCACACCATCACCTGCCAACACTACATCCATTAAAGCCATAAAACCATAACCAGATAATAGCGAAACATGAACACAACAGGTATAATACATTATTTCCACCCAGTCTCAAAAACACCAAGTTTTAGTATAAAAGACTTACGACGGAGACGTTTCATGGCAGATTCGTCAAGATCATGAGCCCTCTTCATTCCTACAATGTGAACTGAACTTCCAGTAGCGCCTGCAACAAACCAAAATTGAGGAGTTGATCAACCTGGACACACTTGCAAACCCCTTAAAATCCAAAGCGAGATAGAGAGAAATGAAGACCTGCTGAAATCCAAAAGTCCGGAGAACACAATCCGTGGAGGCCAACAAGAAAAACAAGGAATGTGAACAAACTACATGCGGAAGCCGGGGATAAACTTTTAACAATCAACCATAACGGACTGGAATATGGACATAGACAACAAAGCAACCAAGTACATTACACACAATCTGCGCAATAAGCAAGTATCAGGAGACGCTTCCAAACCAAATAAAGAGATCGACTAAAATCAGTCCATCAAACTCGAGAATTACAAAACCAACTACTCCCGGGTTCCCAGCTCACATACCAAGTCAAGCCCATCGCAAAACAAACCAAACAGATGAAGAAAATCATCAAAGCATGCAATTGTCGCCTCACACATCTCATGAACTCTGGATTGCTCCCACATTAACACAATTTCACTCGTGCCCACACTTCCAAAATGGGGAATTTGATAATAATTTCGGTGCATTCTAGAGAAGGAAAGAGGAAACATAAAAACCAAATTTGGTCAGAATATACCTATAGGGTCATCAGATGAACCCACAAATACCAGCAATCTCCGTGCACGGATTCGCTGCCGCAGCAATGCGGTCGATCGGGTGCTCAATCGCTGTCCATGAAGGAAGCTCCCTTGCCATTCAAATTGAACGTGCACAGCACCATAAGGGCCCGATTGCAGCGGGCTCGTTCCGGAGTCTGTCTGCGAGTCCGCAGAGTATTCCTGTGTTTTAGGGTTCCTGTTACACAAATCCTGATGGATTACTATCAGGAACCCCTTGCTTGGACTGGATGAAAACCACGCATGGATGAAACTCAGAATCCGTAACTGATATTGGCTTCCATGGATGAATATTTGATTACGGTTTTGTTTCTTAAGCTTTTTGAAAGAGAATATATTGATGAAGTGTGTGGGTGGAAAGCACATGGGCAGAAGAAGTTTCTAACATCCTTCATTAGAAATGAGACACAACCCAAAATTCCACACATAGGTATCTTAAATAAGAATTTATGTAACAAGTGCATCAAGCAAAATAAGAAAGAAAGATTACTTAAGAATTGTTTTTCATTTAAATTCAATTTACTTCGAGCTGAAACTTTTATGCCCATGAAAATTGATTACAATTCAAGTTTTCAATATAACTAAATTAATCTCAAATTTGACATGCAAATGAACGTAAAGACAGGTGTCTATGCTGACGTAAGAGGGATTGTAAGTTTCTAATAAATATATAAACGTATACATGCATACACACACACTTAACTTATATGGAGTTATTAATTCTCAAATGGCTCAATGTTGGTTACTTCTAGATCAGAAATACTAATGAAAAAGATTAACAATATTAAAGTACTAATTAAACAACAATGTTTTCAAGTTACAAAACAATAAACACTATGCAGATATGTGGAAAAACAACAACAACAACAACAACAACAACAACAATATTTTAAATGCGTTGCAAATATATATTTAAAAAAAAAAAAAAAAAAAAAACTATAAAAAACTATAAAAAAAAACTAAAAACTAAAACTTAAACTCTGCAAAATAATTAAAGTGTGTCAGTTTCAACCATTGTGAGTGTGTTCAACAACAGAAAACCATTTTTTAATAATTCGATACAGCCACTGATACATGCACAACTCGTATTCGATACAAAATGGGGATTCATCTGGTGGTACGGTGAGTCTATCCATTTGTTCAATAGAGGAGGAGGTGAAGGAATTGCAGATTGCAGGAAACAGACGATGAACAACAGCGTGGGGATAGCAGAGTGACAGAGAGGGAGAGAGAGAGTGGGGGAGAGCAGGTGAGGTTGGGGGTGGCGGTGGGTGGTGAATGTCCCATAGCGTGTGCAGGAGGGAGGGCGGAGGTGGGGGTAGAAGGGGGGGCGGGGCGGGAGAGGAGAGGCATACCTTTCTCGGCCTTTTGGCTAAGATCAAGTGTAGTATCTGTTCTTATCAGTTTAATATCTGATACGAGGCTCATCGAGCCCGATGATATTAATCTAATTTATTTCGGGTGCGGGCCCATCCGGCAGCTTGCTGCCCGGGCCGGCGCGCGTCGCCTTGGTCTTGCACTACCTCCTCGGCCGGCACAGCCCATCCCCCCTCCGTTCTCCGGAGGGGACCCCCCTACAATGCAAATGCAAATGCGAAGAGCAAAACAGGAAAAGTGAGCGCGTGAGGGGACACCGAACGTGGACAGTGGGGCTGGGTGGAAGAGCCAACCAGGCTTGCCAACAGCTGTTGCTGGTGATGCTTGATGTGGAGTTGAAGTTGGAGCTGGACGCCGCCTCCCCACCCCGCAGAGGCCGCCTTGTCAGCCACACGCGGTTCCCTCGCCTTGTGTTTCCCCCGCGCCCCGCTACCCACGCCAGCCCATCCCAGACCCCTGGACGCTGTTCAGCACGAGGTGGATCCCCACTACCCCCGTGCCCGTGTGGGCGTGCTGCACTTTCACAACCACCGTGTGAGGCTCCATGAGCGTTGGTCATGGCAGCCAAGTGATGATCCCCAGCATGGCCTTCCAAGCGCTGGCCACACAAGCACCCACGGGCACTAGCTGCCATGAGGTGGACCAGGACACCTGGTGACCCCCACCCACGCTGGAGTGCCTGCCATGGCTGCTTATCGTTTGGAGTGAGTGAGGAGTCGGGGGAGGGGGGCTCCCATCCGAGGGTTGCGCTGCATGAGGACATTGGGGGAGTACCACCAAGTTTTGGATGTGCCAAACAAATCTCGGTTTTGTAACTCTTTGCCTTCTCCTTTGGTATCTGGCATGCATTCATTTATTCATTTCATTCCATTCCATTCTCTTGTTTGCTTTGCTTTCCTGTTTTCTTTTTCTCTGCTTTGCTATGCTGTCGCTTTGCATTTTTCTTGGCTTTTCTTTTCTTTTCCTTTCCTAGCGACTTCCTCCACAGGGATTGGAATGGAGCAAATGAAGCATTTGTTAGCAGGCATGCAAACCGTAGACAATGGCAGTGGCAGTGGCAGTGGCAGTGGTGGAAAAATCAACCCACAGCCCAAGCAGAATATGCAAGCAGCACAGAGCCATGAACCAACGGCTTTTCACATCAATGGATGAAACCCAAGGTAAAGGACACAGCAAACTGAAAACAGTGAGGTTTAAAAAGCACACACAAGGACAGGAAAAACGAAAGAAGAGAATAGAAATGGGAAGGTGAGAGGGATGCAGGAGGATGCAGATTGCACGTTGGGTTAGTGGGCGGAGAAGTGAAGGCATGCGTTGGTCCCATACGGTTGGGTGGAAGAAGGGGCAGGGCATGCGTAGAAGAGCGTGGGTGTGTGGGCGGGGAAGGCATGGGGCCGGGCGCTCAGCACAGTGCGAACTATTCTTTCGCCTTTTACTAAAGAATACCGTGCGCTGGGCGCAACGAGCGGCATAGGCAGAGTTTTTGGAGTGCCCCGTTTGCGGGGCCCACCAATTGGAAGCACGAAGTCGGATTGTTTTAATGGGTTGTATAGAGAACAGGGACGGGGTCTCTGTATGGCTTGTCGCCGTGGGTGGGTTGGAGAAGTGTGCGAGCGATGCAGCATGCATGGCCTCCTGTCACACCCGGGAGTGGGAGACTCGCGGTCCGCGGAGGGGCTGGCGCCGGGCCACACATCATCCGTCAGCATAACATGCCGCGAGAAAAAGGGGCGCGCGCGTGTGCGTGTGTGTTTTTCGCGTGCGTGCGTGCGTTTGCCGGGAGTCGAACCCGGGTCCATTGCTTGGAAGGCAATTATCCTAACCGTTGGACTACAAACGCCGCGTCCGCCGGCAGCCGCAAACCCGGACCACGCAGCGCAGGCCCACGGCCGCTTCCACCCGCACGGCTGCGCGATCACGGCGTCGTGTGCTGGGCTGATCCGGACGGGCCCTCCCGTTGGCGGCATCTCGTGCACCGTCTCCCCACGCACCCACGCAAAAGTCGGACGCCTCAGCGTCGAGGAGAGGTGTGCACACTTCAACACTCGGAGCCATCCTGTTTGGGGTTCGTGCGTTGTGAGGTCCCGGCCTACGCCAGACCTTCCAGAAATTCTGGGGCGCCCTCGCGGGCACCGCAGGGGGGTTGGAAATAGTTTTCAACCAGCAATTGACGCGTCTCGGGTTTGCCTCACTAACTGCGTCATTGCCCCAAGCGCAAAGATGCCGTCCCCCTTCCCGCCTCCCCCCGGATGTACCTCCCCCGGGGCCTCGCCTCCTCCCATCGCTATGGGGCAATCTGCCCCGACCCACCACTAAATCGTCACCAGGCGCCGCTGCCGGGGGCGGCACACCGTGCACCGCAACTGCCATTCGCACGCCCCTCACCGGCCATCGCGTGCATTCCCTTTCGCCGCACCACCAGCGTGTGCGCTGGGCCGTGCCTCATCCCATTTGCGTTCTCATCGGCACAGTCAGAGATCGGGGTCAGACGTGCACCTCGCAAAATCCAACGGCCCATCGCCCCTCCTCCCTCACAGCTCGCGCCTCGCGCCTCGCAGGGAGGAGGTTGTGGCCCGATCCGACTCGGGTGTGGGTTCCCCCGTGCGGGAGCAACGCTCACTGCCACAGCAGCTGCCCCGTGTGTTCACTGGACCATCGATCGGGAGGGCGGCGCAAGTGTTTTGTCCAGGCGCAGGTGCGCGTGGAGGGACTCTCCTTTTGTGGCAGAGCGTCAGCTACGCGCGGTTCGTTGTTTCGTTTACTCGCTTCATCAATCGGTGCGAATGTATGCAGCAGCCCTCAGAAAATGCGGGGGATTTCTCCCGACCAGCACACAACTTCCAAAATTGAAAACACACCCACACCCCATCACCCAGTTTCCTCCGGTTTCGGCTTCCACTTTAGGCGGGGGCCGCGCGAACGCGAGCCCCCACTGCCACAAATTACGACGTGTATGCCCTCCGTAGAGAGATACTACAGCCGCCCGCCCCGTCAGTGCAATGGGCCGGGCTCCTCTAGGCCATCCACCTTCCTGATCATGGATCGACCCCGCCCAGGTAAGTGCCCTCTCTCGCGCTCCTCCGCACGCTTCTACCACCCACCCATACCCCGCCGCTCCAACCCATGTGGGACATTCTCACCCACCCTCGCTCTCCTGCTCCCTCCGCCCCTCACCATGCTTCGCCCACTGCACGCCTCCACCTCCATTTCTCACTCCCTCTCTCACCTGCTACAACCAACATCTCACCTCACAATCACTCCATTGCTCCCCGCCCCACCAAACCCCAATACCCGAACCATCACCAACATCATACAGCACTCACTGGAAGAAAGGAAAAACTGAAAATAATAATAATAATAATAATAATAATAAACAAATTAATTAATTAAGCTTTTTTGAAACCATGCATTTGTTCACTCTTGCAAATCCGCTTTTGGAACAAAGCAAAACGCTCTCAATTCCAAATGCCATCCCATCCAACACATCCATGTCCCTGGACTCAAACATTTTCAAAACCCCCCCCCCCCCCCCCCCCCACCTATTTCAACGCTACATCTTCCAACATGTCAATCCTCATTTGTTTTTGTTTTTGTTTTTGTTTTTTTTTTTTTTTTTTTTGTAATTTATTTATCAATTAATTTATTTGTTATTTATTTGTGGTTTTTTGTGGTTTACTTTTTGTTCATGTTTTTCTGTGTGTTTGTTTTGTTTTGTTGTTCTTGTTATTTTTGTTGGAATTTCGTTATAGATTTGTCTGAAAAACTGTGTTCTTGAGTATCGGTTGAATTTGTTTTGTGTTTTGTGGCTTGTGTATGTTTGATTGTTAATTAATTAATTAATTGATTGATTAAATTGAAAATTTCAGTATTGCGGTTCCCATTTGTTATGTATGAAAACTTGATTTTATTATTTTGTTTATTATTGATGTTGTTATTATTGTAGTTTTAGAGGTGGGGGAGAGGTGGCGGGGGGTGGTGAATGTCCCATAGCGTGTGCAGGAGGGAGGGCGGAGGCGGGGGTAGAAGGGGGGGCGGGGCGGGAGGGGAGAGGCATACCTTTCTCGGCCTTTTGGCTAAGATCAAGTGTAGTATCTGTTCTTATCAGTTTAATATCTGATACGAGGCTCATCGAGCCCGATGATATTAATCTAATTTATTTCGGGTGCGGGCCCATCCGGCAGCTTGCTGCCGGGCCGGCGCGCGTCGCCTTGGTCTTGCACTACCTCCTCGGCCGGCACAGCCCATCCCCCCTCCGTTCCCCGGAGGGGACCCCCCTACAATGCAAATGCAAATGCGAAGAGCAAAACAGGAAAAGTGAGCGCGTGAGGGGACACCGAACGTGGACAGTGGGGCTGGGTGGAAGAGCCAACCAGGCTTGCCAACAGCTGTTGCTGGTGATGCTTGATGTGGAGTTGAAGTTGGAGCTGGACGCCGCCTCCCCACCCCGCAGAGGCCGCCTTGTCAGCCACACGCGGTTCCCTCGCCTTGTGTTTCCCCCGCGCCCCGCTACCCACGCCAGCCCATCCCAGACCCCTGGACGCTGTTCAGCACGAGGTGGATCCCCACTACCCCCGTGCCCGTGTGGGCGTGCTGCACTTTCACAACCACCGTGTGAGGCTCCATGAGCGTTGGTCATGGCAGCCAAGTGATGATCCCCAGCATGGCCTTCCAAGCGCTGGCCACACAAGCACCCACGGGCACTAGCTGCCATGAGGTGGACCAGGACACCTGGTGACCCCCACCCACGCTGGGTGCCTGCCATGGCTGCTTATCGTTTGGAGTGAGTGAGGAGTCGGGGGAGGGGGGCTCCCATCCGAGGGTTGCGCTGCATGAGGACATTGGAGTACCACCAAGTTTTGGATGTGCCAAACAAATCTCAGTTTTGTAACTCTTTGCCTTCTCCTTTGGTATCTGGCATGCATTCATTTATTCATTTCATTCCATTGCATTCTCTTGTTTGCTTTGCTTTCCTGTTTTCTTTTTCTCTGCTTTGCTATGCTGTCGCTTTGCATTTTTCTTGGCTTTTCTTTTCTTTTCCTTTCCTAGCGACTTCCTCCACAGGGATTGGAATGGAGCAAATGAAGCATTTGTTAGCAGGCATGCAAACCGTAGACAATGGCAGTGGCAGTGGCAGTGGCAGTGGTGGAAAAATCAACCCACAGCCCAAGCAGAATATGCAAGCAGCACAGAGCCATGAACCAACGGCTTTTCACATCAATGGATGAAACCCAAGGTAAAGGACACAGCAAACTGAAAACAGTGAGGTTTAAAAAGCACACACAAGGACAGGAAAAACGAAAGAAGAGAATAGAAATGGGAAGGTGAGAGGGATGCAGGAGGATGCAGATTGCACGTTGGGTTAGTGGGCGGAGAAGTGAAGGCATGCGTTGGTCCCATACGGTTGGGTGGAAGAAGGGGCAGGGCATGCGTAGAAGAGCGTGGGTGTGTGGGCGGGGAAGGCATGGGGCCGGGCGCTCAGCACAGTGCGAACTATTCTTTCGCCTTTTACTAAAGAATACCGTGCGCTGGGCGCAACGAGCGGCATAGGCAGAGTTTTTGGAGTGCCCCGTTTGCGGGGCCCACCAATTGGAAGCACGAAGTCGGATTGTTTTAATGGGTTGTATAGAGAACAGGGACGGGGTCTCCGTATGGCTTGTCGCCGTGGGTGGGTTGGAGAAGTGTGCGAGCGATGCAGCATGCATGGCCTCCTGTCACACCCGGGAGTGGGAGACTCGCGGTCCGCGGTGGGGCTGGCGCCGGGCCACACATCATCCGTCAGCATAACATGCCGCGAGAAAAAGGGGCGCGCGCGTGTGCGTGTGTGTTTTTCGCGTGCGTGCGTGCGTTTGCCGGGAGTCGAACCCGGGTCCATTGCTTGGAAGGCAATTATCCTAACCGTTGGACTACAAACGCCGCGTCCGCCGGCAGCCGCAAACCCGGACCACGCAGCGCAGGCCCACGGCCGCTTCCACGGCTGCGCGATCACGGCGTCGTGTACTTGGCTGATCCCGACGGGCGCTCCCGTTGGCGGCTATCTCGTGCACCGTCTCCCCACGCACCCACGCAAAAGTGGACGCCTCAGCGTCAAAGGAGAGGTGCACACTTCAACAGTCGGAGCCATCCCGTTTGGGGTTCGTGCGTTGCGAGGTCCCGGCCTACGCCAGACCTTCCAGAAATTCTGGGGCGCCCTCGCGGGCACCGCAGGGGGGTTGGAAATAGTTTTCAACCAGCAATTGACGCGTCTCGGGTTTGCCTCACTAACTGCGTCATTGCCCCAAGCGCAAAGATGCCGTCCCCCTTCCCGCCTCCCCCCGGATGTACCTCCCCCGGGGCCTCGCCTCCTCCCATCGCTATGGGGCAATCTGCCCCGACCCACCACTAAATCGTCACCAGGCGCCGCTGCCGGGGGCGGCACACCGTGCACCGCAACTGCCATTCGCACGCCCCTCACCGGCCATCGCGTGCATTCCCTTTCGCCGCACCACCAGCGTGTGCGCTGGGCCGTGCCTCATCCCATTTGCGTTCTCATCGGCACAGTCAGAGATCGGGGTCAGACGTGCACCTCGCAAAATCCAACGGCCCATCGCCCCTCCTCCCTCACAGCTCGCGCCTCGCGCCACGCAGGGAGGAGGTTGTGGCCCGATCCGACTCGGGTGTGGGTTCCCCCGTGCGGGAGCAACGCTCACTGCCACAGCAGCTGCCCCGTGTGTTCACTGGACCATCGATCGGGAGGGCGGCGCAAGTGTTTTGTCCAGGCGCAGGTGCGCGTGGAGGGACTCTCCTTTTGTGGCAGAGCGTCAGCGGCGCGC